>CAJHNH020002458.1:329401-336901 GCA_905116865.2 Candidula unifasciata | reverse complement strand
CGATTGTCCAGGATTCACATCCATATGTTAAAACTGGATGTATGTAGCAAGCAAGAATTCTTTTTCTAACTCTCGATGACAAGGATATATTGCACAAGATGTTTTTCATTTTACAAAATGCAGTTTTTGCCTGTCCAATTCTGTTTCTTATTTCAGTTATGCATCTTCCATCTGATGTTATCCATGTGCCCAGATACTTAAATTTCTCTACTTGTCCTAAAATAACACCATTGACTTTTATTACTCATTTAGGAATAATTTGTTTCTTTGATACCACCATTACTTCTGTCTTCCCATTATTCAAACTGAGGCCCATTCTTCCACTTTCTAACACCACAATGTCTATCATTTCCTGTAATTCTTTCTGAGTTGTTGCTATCAAGACTGTGTCATCAGCATAACGTAAATTGTTTATATTGTGCCCACCAACCACAATTCCAGGCATATCAATTAAAGATCCCATTATATATTCACTGTATATTGAAAACAAATCAGGTGACAGTACACATCCTTGTCGTACGCCCCTCTTCATGCTTTGAAATGTACCTAAACAGTTGTTTATTCTTATAGCTGCTGTTTGCTGCCAATACATATTCTTTATTATTCGTAGATCTTTCCCATCAATGTTTAATTTTTCTAACAGTTTGATTACTTCTTCATGCTTCACACAGTCAAATGCTTTTGTATAGTCTATGAAGCATAATTACAAATCAGTCTTTACTTCTATAGCTCTTTCTGACAATGTCCTTAGGATGTAAATGGCATTGTTTGTACCTTTCCTTTCTACAAATCCACATTGTTCATCGCTGATTTCTGGTTTAATTTTGTTTCTTATTCTTCTCATAATTATTCTCAGTAAAATCTTAGTCATGTGACTCATAAGACTTATTGTGCGATGGTCTTCACATTTTAAAGTGCCTGGTTTCTTTGGCAGAGCTATAAATATGGATTTTAAAAAGTCATTTGGGATATACCCACTATTATAAATATCATTTAAAAGTTTATTTATTATTTCAATTCCAAAATCTCCCAGTGCTTCGATTTCTTCCAGTGAGATCTTGTCTGGCCCGGGTTGTGATACTTCTTCTTCTTCTTCTTCTGCGTTCGATATCAGTCATGCTAAACATTGAGTCCCGTCTGGGTCACAAATAGGATTGTGCGTTTAAGGTCGCCACCGGTCCCCCATAGCTTCTCTTGCAATGTGGCTCCTTTGGGCCAGATCCACAGTCTTTGCTGGGAGAGGTAAGGGCAGTACTGCAGTATGTGTTCAGGGGTTTGTCTTTCTGCTCCACAATCACAGGCAGCAGATACTTTTATGCCTATCCTGTACAAGTGTGCTCGAAGACCACAGTGTCCAGTCCGAAGTCTAAGAATTGATGTTTGTTCTTTCCTGTTGAGTTTGTTTATGCTGTCACTCTCTGGTCTGTAATCTCCATTCTGCCTTCTCCACTCCCACTTGAAAGACTGCTTTAGCGCTGTTTTGGTTTCCTTGTAGCTGTGTGGTGGATGAGGTTGTGGAAGATTACTCCCAGCTTTTGCCAACTCATCTGCTCTCTCATTTCCTTGAATACCACAGTGGGCTGGTATCTACTGCAAGACCAGTTCTGCTTCCTTGGAGAGTAAGCCAATGTTGGTCCTTAGATCAGCAATTATTTTGTCTTGTTTTTTGCTGGATAGTGCTTGGAGAACAGACAATGAGTCGCTAAGTATAACAATTTGGTGCCCTCTGTGTTCTTGAGTGATGAGATGTTGGACTGCAGAGAGGAGAGCAGTTGCCTCAGCTCTGAAGTTAGTGCAGATGTCACCTGCTGGTAGAGAGAGAGTTTCTGCTCTACTGCTAGGGGGTTTAATGTAAATTCCACAACCCCCCTTTCTGACTGCATCTGTAGCAGAGCCGTCGGTGAAAACCTGAGTCCAAGTGGTGTTTGGATACTTCTCATCAAGCATAGCAAGAGCCAGGGTTCTCTGTTGTGTCTCCGTCTGGGCATCTTTTGAAGTGATTCCTGGTACCTTTAGGACTACATTTGCTTTCTCTGGCTTGCTTGTCCATGGTTCTGGCCTAAGTTTTTCGCACAGTGCAACATCTCTTTCAAGCAGATCTTGTTGCTGTCTATACAGTTCTCTAGCAAGGTGGTTGGGGCTCTGACGCTTCAGTCTGTTTTTTGTTCTCTCTTGAAATTTAAAAATGCAGTGGGTGACTTTGAAGTCTTTTTAATTTCTCATACTGTAAAAGAGTTTTGTATTGTCTTCTGAGTTCGAGTGGTTCAGTATCTGCTATCTTTTCTATTTCTCTGATGGGGGTGGTTTTCATGGCTCCGAGAACAATCCTTAATCCCATATTCTGAACCTTGTCCAGTTTTCCCATTGTTGTCTTGGCTGCTGCAGCCCATGCAGTGGAGGCATATTCCATGACTGGCCTGACTGCTCCAGTATATACTTGTTTTAGGATTCTAGAGTTAGCGCCCCATGTGGTACCCGCTAATTTTTTCATAACTGCAAGCTTCTTGAATGCTTTTCCCTGTACTGCTTCTACATGTGACTTCCAAGTTAGTCGCGAATCAAGTGTAACGCCCAGAGAGGTAGGAGTGTCAGTCTGTGGAATGAGCTGGTTTTTAATCCAAATTTCGATTTTTTCTTTTTTTTGGGGAGAGAGAGAAAAGTGATGCTGTGCTTTTTGATTTATTTAGCTTTAGACCCCACTTTTCGGTCCAGGCTTCTACATTTTCCACAGTTTTTTGTAACAGATATGAGGCTGTGGTAGTGTATTCGGAGGCTGTCCAAACTGCAAAGTCATCGGCATGTAGGGTATTAAAAACGTGCTGGTGGCAGGTTGCTGTGATATCATTAATGTAAACCAGGAACAGAGTTGGTGATATAGCACTGCCCTGGGGAACTCCTTCTCTAAGTTTTGCCAGTTTGCCAATGTGTCCATCAATTCTGAATCTGGCTCTGCGTTGGAAAAGAAAGTCTTTGATCCATTTGTACATGTTGTGCACAACTCCTGCCTGTAGCAGTTTTAGTTGTAGGCCTTCTTTCCAAACTGTATCAAAAGCACGAGAGAGGTCAAAAAAGACAGCAAGAACTTTCTTTTTTTCCTGGAAGGCATTCTCAATTTCCTGTGTCAGATATGTCAACTGGTCCTCTGTGTTTCTGTGCTGTCTGTATCCTGTCTGGGTGGTGGTGATTACTGAGTTTGTCTCCAGGAACCATATTAGTCTTTTATTTACTAATTTCTCCATCAATTTTTCTACACAACTAAGAAGGCTAATAGGTCTGTAGCTTTTTGGGTCTCTTCTGTCTCCACCCTTTTTAAGGATAGGCTGGATGAGGGCTTCCTTCCAGGCTGACGGTACTACCCCTTTTTGCCAGCTCTGGTTGTAGATGCAGAGGAGAAACTTCTTGGCAGCAGGTCCAAGATGAGAGAGAAATTCGTTTGTAATGCCGTCAGCCCCTGGGGCTTTCTTCATTTTCAACTCTCCAATTCCAACTTCCAGCTCTTGCATGGTAAACCTTTCTGACATGCAGGCCTCTTTTGTTTTTGTGCTAAAGTCTGCTAGAAGAGTCTTGGTCTGGTTTCGTACTTCTTTTATTCTTTGCATGGGAATATGAACCTCAGTTTCCTTCTGGTGTGTTTCGGCTAGCACATCTGCTGCTACCTAGCCAGTAAACGAGCCATCGTCTGTTTGGAGTACAACTCTGGCTTTTTCCGTCTTGTCTCCATTCAAGCTTTTTGTGAGATTCCACAGACGTGAAGTGTCCTTCTCGAGGTTAAATGACGCTGTCTTTTTGTGCCAGCTTTCCCTCATCTGATTATTTCTCTCTCTGACGAAGGCTGCTTTTGCTCTGTTATGAAGTATATGTGATATTATAAACCTACATTATTTTAGAATAATATGTCACCTTCTTCTGAGTCTTTGTGGCTGGAGCTTTCTGCGCAACGATGTTCCGTATCTGATGACATAAGTTGGATCTGTCACACTCGCTCACTCTAGCATTTCCAATCAGTCGATGTACTTCTAAAGAATGGTTTCTGCTTGTGAGTGGTTAGTAAGATTTTGATTAAGAACTGATCCTTCTTTCGTCATCAATTTCTTCTTTTTCAGTGATAGCCACACTAGAAACAAGTTCATCAAGTTTCAAAGCCTCCATACATTTTGGGCACATTCCAATCATGTTTTTGAAAGACGCTTTCATTTAACAGAAACTGACCGTTAATCGAAGTTTTACTGTAGATCCAGTCTGAATTTTGAATCAGGAAATGTTCAAGGAAACCAAAGCGGCCATGTTGTATTTATTACATCAGTGTTGATTTGTTTTATTGCTTCAGAGGTCCCAGGTAGTTAGCATCCTTCGGATATTTTCTCCAGGTGGTGCTAGTGTGTTGGGACATGAGCAGTCAGATAGACTGGCTGGCTCTGCACCACTTGAAGGTCAATTGATGTATGACAAGTTAGATATTGTGAGGACCCTTTGGAAACGGGTGGACAGTGCGGAGACGCAGATAAATCATTACGGTCTGAGAAGAATGGCGCTGCGAGGAGTTACCAGGAGATCTGGCCGACGCCAAAACTCAGAAGGATGAGGTGGATATACAATCAGATGGTTACTGGTACCATCGGAATTGGAACTCTTCGTTTGTTTCTGAAGATGGAGACTGAGCACTTATGGGAGTGTCCCGAGTGCTGTGATGTCGATACTTAATTCAACATTCAACATTGTTGATTTGTTTGTAAAGTATGGGGCTACCAACATATACCCGAAACACCTGAAGACATGGACAAAAGTCTGTATCTGACAACATATTAAAGCTTCACTGAGTAAGAAGATACCAAAGCCATGATCACGTCTAATGCTGACTATTTTATTTTCAAATGCGTCTTTTAAAACTGAACCGATTGCCTGTAATCAAGGCTACATCTGCCATGCTCTCAAGCCGTTTCAGGGAACAAATGACCCCGGAAGACAATAAACCACACAATCGGGCTAACCTTATGACCTTTCTTCAATTTCACCAATAAAATAGTGCACGTGCGTTACTCAACTGACCACCTGCAATGGAGAACAATGGCAGGTTCTGAGCAAACTAATCACAAACTCCGTGACACAATAGCGTCTGGCACGGGTAACAATTTTATCCAATCCAGCGTTTCGGGGCATTTCCTTGATGGCCGGTCATGCCCTAGTGCATAAAGATGGTGGTGTTATCATTCTTAGTGCGCTATCTGTTCTTGTGGTCGTGCGATAATTGATCATTTTTAGACTAATTGAAAATTAAAGCGGCCAGCGACGAATGTTAGATAGAAGACGATAGGGTCAAAGTCCTGAAGAGATCGTCCCTAGAGATTTGGAGCGTCCCAATATTTTGACACTTTTTGTGAACGAGACATGGAAATATGGTCGACTCAGAAACTGAAACAATGGCGAAGCCCATGCGAGAATCTCTGAGATAATTAACGTGGCACCAAGGACAGCTGGTTGGCGAAGTCCGATGGATTTCAGGGGAGGAGAAGATTGCTGCGAGCTATGGCTATGCTGTTGTGTCATCATGCAGAGGGGGCGGTTGTTGAGGCTTTGGTTCGAGTTGTTTCCAGCGCTTTGAGTTTCCCGCCCGGTGTCAAATGTCTTCTCCTTCTTCTTCACTGTCTGTACATTCTGACGGAAAGTTCTGACTGTTTGTTCTAATCGAGTAACAGAAAGTGTATTGATCGGCACTCATAGAAAGAAGTAGAAAGATAGAAGAATGAATGTTTGTTCACTTCTATCCAATGTGGGTTCTGGGACACCATAGTGGGGGAAAAAAAGACACGCTTGTTATAGAGACAGTGGGTCTATTACACCCCCCCCCCCTATTGTAAATGGGGAGAGGCGAACCCCAAACGGGGATGTTAGTATGACAACTGTATGTTACAGAACATAGAAAAGTAATTATTAGTAAGTAAAGATCCGTTTTCACGCATTTAGGCGCATCGGGCATATGGGAAGAGCACCCATATGTTTACAGATCAATCAGCAGCTGGTGTGTAATGTGGTCAGCATTACGCCGGCAGTCTTTACTTTCCTGGGACATCAATCCTGGTACCCATTTTAGGCTGGGTCGACCTGCGACGCCCCATACAAGGATAAAAAGAATCCACGCAGCCATCAGTGGGTTTCGATCGCTGTACGTTTAAATTACGAGTCGGAATCACAACGCCTAAGCCAAGGACGCCTCCATAAAAAAGTAATTAGATTTTTAAATTGCCAATTAAAGTATTTTGGATTATTTGATATTGAAAAGGTTCAAATAATTTCCTGGCAGACATACCGTGAGATAAATGTGTTATAGAGGAAGAGAAGATCCACCTCTAGCTAAAGCGAAGGTGACTGTATTATGGATTTGACTATTTGCATCTTTATACTAAAACCGACTGCCTCTCTCCTCATCCAGTGCCGTCTTAACGCTTGGGCAAGTCGATCAGTTGCTCCGGGCATATGCTGTGAGATTAACCTGACCCTTAAAGTCGAGATAATCGACTTCAATGCACCGGGTATTATCCCATATAGCTCGGTCTTTCTCCCCAAAACGGCTAGCCGACCCTCGTGGATTTCTGTGAAACTAACCCTGTGGACAGAACGACGCATTCGTGAATCGATCATACTACCTAAAATGAAACTGCCCCTCTGAAACGTATGGGCACGACGATTTGTCGCTGGAGTCCCTATGATGTGCGATAAAAATGATACCCTAATTTCTTACGAATGGACATAATTAGTACCACAGTTAGGCTCACAATGCCATCTCAAGAATAAAATGTTTGCAGCTGTAACTTGGAGCTTTCTAGATGATTTTATAATATAATTTCTATGATTTGTTAAACACATTCTGTAAAAGTCTTTTAAAAAATTCAATAACAATATATTTCCACTATCCTTATATTTAAAAGGTGTATTTTTTTTTTTTTTTTTTACGTATCCAGAAACCATGAGTTGTAAACCCTTTAGCTCGGTACTATGGATATCGCAACCCTTCGGCCTTGATTCCATTATAGGTACCGTTAATCTGGGAGAAATGTGGCTTTTCTGCCTACCCCCGGGAGTGAACCCGGACCACAAGGAGTTCGTCACCCGGCCGCCGCGAACGTCAGGTTTAAACAAAAAAGGTGTATAAATCAAGGAAGCCGAAATATTTTGGTCATAACAAGCGCCACGACGGATTGGAAAAAAATAATAGCAGAAGGCATGGTACCAGGAAGGAGGGGCATGGGCCGACCAACAGGCTGACCGTGATGAGAGCGACGTACTGTAAAGGACCTGCTATCGGATCTGATTAGCTGGTGTAATTTAAAACGGCAAGTGAGTGACGTTCAACCCCACCAGGACCGCACAACGAGCGATAAACACCAGGTAACACAAAGTGCCACAATTTGGATGAGAATTACTTGGATACAAGTCACAAAAAGCCCCTTTAAACGTTAGCTTATATTAGCCGCCCCCCCCCCCCTCTCAACCCTCCCGACTACA
>CAJHNH020002458.1:299401-316901 GCA_905116865.2 Candidula unifasciata | reverse complement strand
AACACACCGTGCCGACCGTTCTTTTAAGGGAAAACGCAGAAGAAGACAGAAAAAACAAAATACGCACTGGGCAGGATTCGAACATTTAACCACGAGACATACAGCCATCATTTTAGCCACTGCTGGACGGTACACCCAATGCTTATTGTTACTTCCTGCCTCTTTACAACCACGCCAGTAAAGATCACCCTCCCAAAACATTGAATTGCACAGTCGTGAGAGAAATCGTCACGACTATTACCCCTACACTCCGCACAAAACCGTGAGAAAATGTCAGCCTAACTTTCTCCTAGCAGATGGCCTGCATTCGCACCCCTGTGCTTGCATAATGGCCGACCAGCGAGAGACCGGAAACGGAAACTGCTGGTTAAGATTGGGTTATCCTTTCCTGGTTATTAGTGCAGACGTCGTTTGTGGGGTAATCTTTAGTGACCGATGTGTGTGGGTGTAGTCATGCGGGAGCGAGGGGTCATCCTTAGTGCATGTTTGCATTAAATACGATGATGTCGAAATTACCTTATACGTTCTAGATTTATGCCTATCTGTATACCTATTAACTCAACATCCTACCTGCTTGTCTACTTGACCAACTAACCTGCGAAACCGACTATCATAACATAGTACACACATAGCTAACTAACTAACTAACTAACTAACTAACTAACTAACTAACTAACTAACTAACTAACTAACTAACTAACTAACTAACTAACTAACTAACTAACCTAAACTAACTAGCTAACTAACTAACAACTAACTACTAACTAATTATTACGAACTAACTACCACTAACTAACTAACTAACTAACTAACTAACTAACTAACTACTAACTAACGAACTAACTAACTAAACTAACTAACTAACTAGCTAACTAACTAAACTAACAACTAACTAAATAACACTAACTAACTAACTAACTAACTAACTAACTAACTAACTAACTAACTAACTAACTAACTAAATAACTAACTAACTAACTAACTAACTAACTAACTAGCTAGCTAGCTAACTAACTAACTAACTAACTACATAGCTAGCTAACTAACTAACTAACTAACTAACTAGATATGTACCTGCCTACGCACATGCTTGATTACCTAACTTCTAACTATCTAGCTACTCAACTTCATACCAATTTGAGCTGGTGAGAACAATTAATGGTAAGAGGAGACAGCTTGCCTAATTTGTGACCCTTTAAAAAAAATTCGCTTTTTAATATCTCCTTAACACTTATTTGCCCACATATTCAGCTGTGTACCTACCCATCATTCTACCTATCTACCAACATGTACTCACTTAGTGTATAGGTTTAAAGTTTGAACAACGGATCAACATCATGGTACACGGGTAGTAATCTGAAATACTCTAGGTAGATTTTTAACTCCAAATTTTGCCGTCTAACTACTCTTTTTTATTTCCAACTGCCAAGTGATTTTTTTTTTTTACTTGCGCAACGATACACAAAGGCGTCCGATCTCACTGCTAAAAAAAAACAGGGGGAATTACTAGAAGTCCAAGTCCACGTGAAAAAATCACAGCATTTACCGGGGATTGAAACCGGAACCTCTAGCACTCAACGCGGGCACCGTGCCCCGAAGCCCTCACTTACTGTATAATCAACCTGTATACGTAAACAATTAACTCAGCAATCAGCAAGTCCTTTACAGAACGTCGCTCTCTTCACGGCACGCCTGAAAGTATCCCTTTCTCTAACCAGCTTTCCGCCCCATGCGCTTTCAGTGCCAATGCATCTTCAATGTCTTGTATCCGTCTTCGCGGTGGTCGACCCTGCCTCGCCTTCCACAAACTGCACCTTCCATCACCGTCTTTTCCAAGCCACCGCGACGCTTGATGTGGCCAAATTACTTCAACTTTCGGGACAGGATGCTGTTTATGAGCCAGTTCTCCTTGATGTTCAACTTGTTCAAAATGTCGATGTTTTTCCTCTTCCTGATCCATGGTATTCTAAGAATTTTTCTATAGGATTTCATTTCAAAAGCTCTAATCTCTTTCCTCAGTGACTGAGTGAGAGTCCAAGACTCACAACCGTAGGTTGCCACAGGAAAAATCCATGATCTCAAGATTTTTACTTTAACCGATTTACTAGTGCTTTGCCATAGGTTCTTCATGCTATTTAATCTCTGCATTGCCAATGCAAGTCTTCTTCTGACTTCTTTTGAGCAGTCACCACTGTTGTTCACTAAAGAGCCCAAGTATTCGAAATCTGTTACATTTTCTATTTCTTCATTTTCGACTGCGATCCTTGGTGTGCTGTATTTACTGAGGACATTTTTTTTTTTTAAATTCAGAAACAGATTCACTTCTTCGCTGTGTTTTTTTTTTTTTTTTTTTTTTGACGGCCAGAATTAATTTTTCTAAACCTTGTACACCTTTGGAAAGGAGAACTGTTTCGTCTGGATGTTTGAGTTCTGGGACAGGATTACCTCCAATTTTCGGTGGATCAAAGGTCTCACTTGCCTCATCGCTAATTGCGTTTCTCATAACATTTTCAGCATACATGTTATAAAGGAAGGATGAAAGAATGCAGCATTGTCTCACTCCTTTCTGCACTTCAAACCATTCTGATGTTTCACCAGCTACTCAGACCGCTGCTTGTTGTTCGTGGTAAAGAGATTCCATTAAGTGCACCAGATGATTTGGAAATCCCATGCCTCTCATTATATGCCATAGTTTATGGTGCTGCACACAATCAAATGCCTTGCTGGGGTCTATGAAACAAGCATGAAGATCTATCTTGTATTCTCTACACTTCTATAGGACAATTCTCATATTGAAAATACGGTCTCTTGTTCCCCTGCCACGTCTAAAGCCCGCTTGTGTTTCTTGTAGTTCGTATTCCAATTTATTCTCAATCCTCCTTAGAAATGATATGTCTGTCTGTCTGTCTGTCTGTCTGTCTGGCTGTCTGTCTGTGTGTGTGTGTGTGTGTGTGTGTATGCATATGTAATGTATGTAATGTATATATATGTGTGTTGATGTATGTGTGTATGTGTTTATATGTACATACAAAGTGTTGAATGTGATTTACAAAATGTGGAATATGACACACGCATGCACACATAAACTTAGGAGCCCAGAGACAAAATATCACTTTAACCTGGGATCCAGTTTTTTGTAGGGCAGGTGGTCCCACGCTGCAGATCACACGACCCAGGACGTCACACAAGGAAATCTTTTGGCAGACAGATGCAGGTTCCAATTTACCAAACGCAGAAAGAAAATTGTTTCCAATGGCCAAGTGTTTTTGGATCAATTCTGCAGTCAGTGCTGGCGGTTATTTCGTTTTGCGCCGATCTGTTTTAATGATGGCTCTGGCTTTTGTAACCTATTTGGAGGGCCCAGTGCGGTGAACTCTGTACCTTGACCCTTGTGACCCGATTCGAGTCATGCGCGGGGCAAGGTGTCTGGTGCTAATTGTTGCAAACTTGGTGTGGTCTTAAGGTACTGGTGCATGATTGACAAATGATTGTGTGCTTTCTTTCGTTCCTTTCCGGTGCTGTTCCGGTGTTTTTCGGGACTTGGCTGAGAGGTGGATGGTGGGGGAAAGGGAGAAGAGAAAGTGTGGGATGGAATATAGACGCACGGTTTAACAAAAATATAATAATAGCTCAGTAACATAGAATCCTAGACACACTCGACATAGGCGCCGGAATCTCTGTGCTTAGGGCCCCCTAAATTTTACAGGGGGGGGGGGAGGGGTTGGGGAGGGGTGGGTGGGTGCGGTGCTGTGGGTTGAGGAGCCTCTGCACGGCGACTTCAGGTGACTCAAAAGCAATACCTTCTTCTTCTTCGTCCTCTTCTTCTTCCTCTTCTTCCTCCTCCTCCTCTTCTTCTTCTTCTTCTTCTTCTTCTTCTTCTTCTTCTTCTTCTTCTTCTTCTTCTTCTTCTTCTTTTCTTCTTCTTCTTCTTCTTCTTCTTCTTCTTCTTCTTCTTCTTCAGCATTCCGAGCCCTTGATATTCATTGCTGCAGATATCACTCGCCTCCATTCATCTCTCTGGTTGGCTTCCTCTTTCCAGTTGGTGACACCAAGTGTTTGCAGGTCTGTCTGGATATTATCTCTCCATCGTCTTATTAAAAAACGGTCTGACTTTCTGCCTTTTATATATTACTATATTACAAGTGTCTTCCATACATAAGCAATGCCAGTTTACTTTAATTATCCACTCAAGTCCGTGTCCTATCTCAAAATAACAGTAACCAGTGCTTCAAGTATGTGTTTTTAGAGGGAGAAAAAACAGTATTTTCGTCGCTAGGAAAGCGACACGGGTTAAGGGCAGAAATACTGTCGGTGACAGCCAGTTTTGACAGTTAAAATTATTTTCCGTTTCTTTAAATTCATGAATAGGTTTTAATTTTCAACGTGTTTTTTTGGGCACACGTGATTAAATTTCAAACTTCCGTTACATCGTTCGAAAGATGGACTGTATCATCTACATAGCGAAGCTCTGGAATAGGGTTGCCACCAATTATGAGCGTTTCATAACTGTCTCAAGTATGGTCATATATATATAGAAAGTCGACCAGCCCAACAAACTTGTTAATGAAACGTCACCTACTCTAATTGGGGAGACTACCGTCGAACTAACCATATATATATATATATATATATATATATATATATATATATATATATATATATATATATATATATATATATATATATATATATATCTTCTTCTATATATATAAAAATCAATGTTTGTGTGTTTGTTTCACCCCTATAGACTCGGAAACTACTGAACCGATTTAGCTGAAATTTTCAGGATATGTTTGTTGTGATACCGGATTTTGAACTGTCGTGGTTTGAAATTCAACCTGTCACTGTTAGAGATAGGTGACCACAATATATGCCAAAATATACGCAACTAATATTTATAACTTTAGTGATTTCTAATTATAGCCACGTTAGTAATTGCGCATGCGCCGTATTTACCATTCGCCGGCGAGTTACGTGCAGCCAACGCCTTCTCTAATACTAATACATAGAGTAGGTCGTGGTACAGCAAACAAGACTATATCTATATTTGCCACAATAACCATATTAAACACGATTTCTATTTTCTGTTGTTTTTTTTCAAACAACCTTCGATGGGGGGGGGGGGGGGGGGGGGGGGGCAATCAAGAAAGACTATCTCGACGTCGGCGCAGACAGTGACTGCGACAATAACCGTGTTAGACACGTGCGATTGCTATTTCATTAATATATCTAGAGTATCTGTCTACGAGAAAACAATTGCCTGCGGTTTTGAATTGTGTTTTAATCGCGACACAGTAGTATGGACTCACATGTCTAATAGTTGAGTTCTCTTTTCGTTGTTCCGATTAATTGGCTGTTTGGTCGAATGGTTAGAACACTGGGTTCATGTGCGGTAGACCTGGGTTCGAATCCGCAGACGTTAAATTTTTTTTTTGGGCCCCTGACTAAAATAATATCCTCATCTGCTCTGCCGTGGTGACAGAACTAGCCATGTTGCCTTAATATTAAAAAAAAAAAAAAACAAGTAAATGGGTAAACCATTTGATAATTAAATTTGACCATATCGCATACTTATGATTGCATTGTTAAACTTTCCGATTGCATGGTTACGCTGAAATTTTATAGATTTTCATTTATTTTCATTTAGATTTAGTTATTTCATCTGTGTTGGAATTTTAAGCTGTGCTGTTTACAATGGCGTTCATTTCCTAATTATGGTGTTTTTTCCCTGTGTTCGTTTGCTTTTCAAGTGTTTTTTTTTTCTTTCTCCCAACTACTTCAATGAGGGAAAGAGTTGTCGGTGAATTTGGGGGGAAGGGGGGGGGGGCAAACTATTAACTGAGAGAGTTTTAAGTCACAGTAACTGCTTTACCCACTTAAAGTAGCAGCAGCAGTAATAGTTGTTACACCAGGGCTGTTACACCATAGTGCTCTCATGTGAAGACCGCCGGTAAGGTTATGGCGTTCTTCTGTCGGCAAGTGAAATTATACATCCTAACCTGACCAGTCTGTGGCGACAGCACTAGCCATGCGGAACCAAATCTTCTGGCTCACGACTCTCTGTCTACTCCGATGGTAACACAGATAGCAGTGACATTATTTTAGTAGTTGTACTGGTACTTGAAGGATGATGTGGTAAATATTACACTAGCCCTATTCACTACCTTTTACAATTCCTGCTCCCCATTTTAGTCCAGATGGACAGGGATGTCAATGTCAGTTACAGCAACAACAAAATATCGCCAGTTAGTGATTTTCAAATCCTTCGAAGAGGGAGAGAGCAGTAGTCGGTGGAAGAGGGGAGGGGGTAATGACTTAAATTTAAGAGAAATTAAAGAGCTTTACACTTGATTTTCAAGTTCTCATTGCCTAATCTATATATATAAAAATCAATGTTTGTGTGTTTGTTTGGTCTCTATAGACTCGGAAACTACTGAACCGATTTAGCTGAAATTTTCAGGATATGTTTGTTGTGATACCGGATTTTGAACTGTCGTGGTTTGAAATTCAACCTGTCACTGTTAGAGATAGGTGACCACAATATATGCCAAAATATACGCAACTAATATTTATAACTTTAGTGATTTCTAATTATAGCCACGTTAGTAATTGCGCATGCGCCGTATTTACCATTCGCCGGCGAGTTACGTGCAGCCAACGCCTTCTCTAATACTAATACATAGAGTAGGTCGTGGTACAGCAAACAAGACTATCTCTATATTTGCCACAATAAACATATTAAACACGATTTCTATTTTCTGTTTTTTTTCAAACAACCTTCGATGGGGGGGGGGGGGGGGGGGGAGGGCAATCAAGGACTATCTCTACGTCGGCGCAGGCAGTGACTGTGACATTAACTTCATTAACCGTGTTAGACACGTGCGATTTCTATTTCATTAATATATCTGGAGTATCTGTCTACGAGAAAACAATTGCCTGCGGTTTTGAATTGTGTTTTAATCTCGACACAGTAGTATGGACTCACATGTATAATAGTTGAGTTCTCTTTTCCTGTTCCGATTAAGTGGCTGCTTGGTCGAATGGTTAGAACACTGTGATCATGTGCGGTAGACCTGGGTGCGAATCCGCAGTCGTTAAATTTTTTTTTTTTGGCCCCTGACTAAAATAATATCCTCATCTGCTCTGCCGTGGTGACAGCACTAGCCATGTTGCCTTAATATTTTCATTTATTTTCATTTAGAATTAGTTATTTCATCTGTGTTGGAATTTTAAGCTGTGCTGTTTACAATTGCGTTCATTTCCTAATTATGGTGTTTTTTTTTTTCCTGTGTTCGTTTGCTTTTCAAGTGTTTTTTTTTCTCCCAACTACTTCAATGAGGGAAAGAGTTGTCGGTGAATTTGGGGGGAGGGGGAGCAAACTATTAACTGAGAGAGCTTTAAGTCACAGTAACTGCTTTACCCACTTAAAGTAGCAGCAGCAGTAATAGTTGTTACACCAGGGCTGTTACACCATAGTGCTCTCATGTGAAGACCGCCGGTAAGGTTATGGCGTTCTTCTGTCGGCAAGTGAAATTATACATCCTAACCTGACCAGTCTGTGGCGACAGCACTAGCCATGCGGAACCAAATCTTCTGATTCACGACTCTCTGTCTACTCCGATGGTAACACAGATAGCAGTGACATTATTTTAGTAGTTGTACTGGTACTTGAAGGATGATGTGGTAAATATTACACTAGCCCTATTCACTACCATTTACAATTCCTGCTCCCTATTTTAGTCCAGATGGACAGGGATGTCAGTGTCAGTTACAGCAACAACAAAATATCGCCAGTTAGTGATTTTCAAATCCTTCGAAGAGGGAGAGAGCAGTAGTCGGTGGAAGAGGGGAGGGGGTAATGACTTAAATTTAAGAGAAATTAAAGAGCTTTACACTTGATTTTCAAGTTCTCATTGCCTAATCTATATATATAAAAATCAATGTTTGTGTGTTTGTTTGGTCTCTATAGACTCGGAAACTACCTAACCGATTTAGCTGAAATTTTCAGGATATGTTTGTTGTGATACCGGATTTTGAACCGTCGTGGTTTGAAATTCAACCTGTCACTGTTAGAGATAGGTGACCACAATTAATGCCAAAATATACGCAACTAATATTTATAACTTTAGTGATTTCTAATTATAGCCACGTTAGTAACTGCGCATGCGCCGTATTTACCATTCGCCGGCGAGTTACGTGCAGCCAACGCCTTCTCTAATACTAATACATAGAGTAGGTCGTGGTACAGCAAACAAGACTATCTCTATATTTGCCACAATAACCATATTAAACACGATTTCTATTTTCTGTTTGTTTTTTCAAACAACCTTCGATGGGGGGGGGGGGGGGGGGAAGGGGGGGGGGGGCAATCAAGGACTATCTCGACGTCGGCACAGACATTGACTGCGTCATTAACTTCATTAGACAGGTGCGATTTCCATTGTCTTTCTTTTCTAAAAACCTTTGATGAGGGAGAGGGTACTTGGTGGATTTAGTTGTGTGTGTGTGTGGGGGGGGGGGCGGGATGAAAGACTATCTCAAATTACGCCACAGCAACGCGTGGCCGGGTACAGCTAGTATATATATATATATATATATATATATATATATATATATATATATATATATATATATATATATATATATATATATATATATATATATATATATATATAAATCTCTTAGCAGCATCAGAAGTCACAAGTTTGTTTAATTTTTTTTTTTGGCGTATTTTTGTTTCTTACTTTGGTTAGGTGACAGATGCACCTCGACACAATTGTCACTGTCTTGGTGGGCCGCGGGCGATAAAAAAAGTTGAGTAACACTTGACTAAACGACCACCAGTAAGTGGGTATTAAGCTCACCTTTCTTTGACACTAGTTTTTAATAATGTCTTAGTCTCCTGTTAGGTTGTCACCATTTAACTGCACCATGTCACTGCTGCTTCTGACCAGCATTTCCGCAGTTTCATTCTTTCAGTCCCAACGAACGCATCGTACGTTCATATGTTCCTAACTAGAAGCCCATTAAACGTAAGAGGCGTTGATTATACGTTTCCCTGTACTACCCTGTGGGTCTCTGATTTTAAACCCTCTGGGACTAAAATTGCCTTTTGTAATGGGGCATATTTTCACCCTGATTGGAAAGGATTGGGGGGGGGGGGGGTGGGGAGCCCCAAGCTAACAATAATACCGAGAGAAGCCAGATACTCGAATTAACCGAGGTTTTCAAGGTAGGGGACGACCACGAGTCGACCACAGGTCGCCACATGGAACCCAAGAACAACCACGTGTTGCCACCTGGAACGAACACTGGGTATAAGAACAGAACCCAGTCGACCGCAGGTCGCCACATGGAACCCAAGAACAACCACGTGTTGCCACGTGAAACGAACACTGGGTATAAGTACAGACCCCAGTCTGATCAGACAGTATGTGTTGGCCGTCCGAACGAGAGGACGTTAGAGTGATCGTGCGAATGAGAACGTGAGACTGATTGTTGCGAGAGGAAGACCAGACGACAACATCCATCGAAGTCAAGTCCAGCCAAGTTGTTTGAAGCTTGATGCAATGACTAGATCCATCTATGAGGCGATGTGGAACTGAAGACGCAGAACTCTGGTTGGTGAATGAGTGAAGTGTCAGCGTGTTGGCGTCTGAACAATGTGGTGCCTGAAAGATGTTGATTAGGACATGGACGGGGCAAGTGATGTAAGTGTTTAGATGTCAATAAACAGTCTTGTATCTTGGAGACGGTGTCGAATTGTCACAGATATGTCATCTTAGAATGTGAGTAAGATCATCCTCTAGACACATCAACCTCTGGAAGACGAGTAGTGCTAGTGAAAGTAGTAGAACACAGCTTATTGCACATTTCAAGCCATAGCATCCATTACAGGACAGATTGTTGTACAGGAGAACCTATGTCAATCAGATGTTGCGTCAAATCTACAAACTGTGAGTTTTTTGGGTTAGCATTTGCTTGTAGAACCGACATACCATCAGAACGACCACTGCAATATTTGCTGAGCTATTGCATATATTCAAGAAAGAACATGCCACCATAATTGCATCATTCTGTGCTCTCTAGTTAGAAGAATATTAACTTCTTGGTGTAGACAGTTCAATTGTTAAACTATTTGGGCTTTCTACGTATATTTCTCCTCCTCGGTCCCTGATTGCTCAATGGGCTGATCCATCAGGGTAAACTCTAATCCATCTCTCGTGTAAATAAAGTCTGCTGATCTCTCCTTCTGTAATGGATTCCAAAGCAGAGTTGCTAATAGCAGATTTGGAAGAGATCCTTGTTAATAGCGTATCTGGCTACGTTGCTAGAAGGGGGAGAACTACACTACATTGTGACAACCGGAAATAATAAAAGGGAAAGAGAACCAAATGAACACTAAAAGTGACAATGTTGAATTGTTTGGTATCATTGTATAGAAGAACACCTGATCTGAAAAATTTTGATTGTACACAAGTCACAGGGCTGCCAGCTGTCAAGATTAACAAGGCAACTAGGCTTGGATTATAAGCGAGGATATTTCAAGTGTGTCCTAATACATTGTCGGCTCTGTGGCTAAGTCGATGCGAACGCTTCGTAATGCCGGGATGCCAGGTTCGATCCCAGCTGCGGGCCATATGCCTTGGTTTCAACAGTGGCATCAAGAAAGCTGACCGTCCAGAAATCAATGGCAAACTACTGGCCGTAAATTTGCCTTTAAAAAAACATTCAACAGCCAGGGGCTGTTGGAGTTGTGTCTGCAACGTCCTTAAATGATACGCAACTAACCTAACCTAATACATTGGGTAAAGTAAAGTACAATGCTTCAGGCACATGGGCATTTATGGCTAGATCTGTTTTGTAGACCAACTGGTACTCGATTGGTGATGTAGTCAACATCACGCCAAACCGTCTTTACTTCCCGAGACTTTACCTGGTCCCCATTTATGGTTGTGTTCACCTTGGAGGCAATGTAATTTGTTTTAACAGAGTCGAGCTCCACCAGGACCCGAACTCCCGACTATCCGATCAGTAGGCGAGCGTCTAGCCATTACATCACAGCAGCACGCCCTAATACAAGGTCCGACAATTAGATAATGAGACTAATTCCATAAAAATTAAAATAATCAACAGTTGAAGATATAACCTGTATTTTTTTTTTTCTCTCAAAGTAAGCCTTTTGTGCATTGATACAGCAAGTTGCACTATCAAACAAACACTGGAACGACCTCTGCAGTTCTTCTGTTGTTATAGCCCTTAGAGTCGATGTTACGGCCCTTTAGATGACATCAATATCTATAAAGAAGCGTCCTTTCAATGGTAACTTTAATTTTGGGAATAGAAAATAATTACAGGGAGACAAATCTGCGGAATAGGATGGAAGACTGAAAACACACACTTGTTTTGGGGCCAAAAATTTATGTTTTGAGGATGTCTCTTGGGTACTCAACCAGCTGATGTTTTTGGTCGTCAGATAACAAATGTGGTACAAACCGGCTAGCAACTTTTTTTGGGCCAAAATATTGCATTAAAATGTTATAAATTGTCTCTCTATTAACACCAGATTCATATGCCATCATCCTCACGGTAAAACAATGATCTTTTTGTATCCATTCTCTGACTTTTGCAATGAGTTCATCATTACGAACAGGAATTTGGCGTCCAGTGTGTATTAGTAATCATTTCCTCACCACTTTTGAATCATGAATGCCACCTGCAAATTTGTGCACAAGATAAACAATTATCCCCATAAAGTTGTTGCAATAGTTCAACTGTTTCAATGGCGCTTTTTCTAAGTTTTAAAAAGAATTTAATGTTAGCTTTTTTTTGCTCTGTGCTGATTACGTAACAATGCACCTCTGACTAGGTCAACACAATGGCGGCTTGTTTGTTGTCTGCTTATCGAGCGGCGATAAAAAATTGCCAGATCATAGATGAATGTTGCCTCTTTAGATTCCATGATTTGATTCATAGATGGCATTTTTGTCTTGGCCATAATAAAATCAGTCTCTTTACTTAATTTTCGAACCTTGTACATTACTCACTGTCAGTAAAATGGTTACTTTCCCCCTTAAATCTGGTCTGGCCACGTGTTAACACACACTTCACAGGTTACCCATGGTAGCGCAGAAGACAGACTCAGTTCTTTAATATAAACTTTCTGGATTCATTGTTCTGATCAATTTTTCGTTATTTTGAAGCCCCACCCAGGCTCTTGCCTGGGGTCGCAATATAGGTTAGTTGCGTATCCTTTACAGGACTTTGCAGAACCAACCCCTAACGGCCCATGGCTGTTGTGTGGTTTCTCTAGGCAAATTTACTTCCAGTAGTTTGCCATTGCTTATGGACGGTCGGCTTTCTTGATATACTGTCGAAACCAACGCAAGGCGGATGACACGCAGCTGGGATCGAACCCGGCATCCCGGCATTACGAAGCGTTCGCATCGACTTAGCCACAGAACCGACGGCCGCAATATAGCCCGGCCATAAATATGGTCTAATGTCTGAAGGCGGTTTCTGGGACCTCTCCACGGGTGATAATCATCCACGTAGTGGCACTTTGTGTCATCGGGTGTTTATCGCTTCTGTCATGTCCTATTGAGTAAAAAAAATTGTTCTGATTGTTGCTTCCAATTCCGTGGCAATGCTGTTAACGTCCTCTCGCTTTTGCTGCCTAACTACTTTTGTAGCTTCTTTACGTTCTGTACTATAATTTTCTTCATTTCGTATGTTGCTAGTATCATTTAGCCATATCTGCCTTGCATGTTTTTTTTTTCTCTTCTTATTGAGGCTTCTTCACACACACAAAAAATGTGAAGAAGCCGTCAAAAAAGAAGATTAAAAAAAAAACATGAAAAAAAAAAAAAAAACATGCAATCAAACCATTCAGTTCAGTCCTGCTGAAAAAATGTTATTATAATTATGGTCTTATTTTATTTGTGCCAAGTTCGGTGGCTTCTCTTGTGTTAATAGTTGTGACTTGTTGTTCCTGGCTGTGTGTAATGTTGTTGCTACTCTGAAAGTGTCTGCATCCGATAGTTTGGTGCTGTGGTGTTGTTGAGGGTTGCGGATATCGTGTCCGTCACTCCGTTTTCTGGGGGGACATTGTGCTACTTGTAGTTGTGGCTATACTTACCGGTATATTCCTAAGTGGTGGTTTTCTTCTAGGGCTATTGTGTCCTATCGCCTGGCCTTGAAATCTCTGTCCCAGTTATGTCCTTGTTGGGTTGTTCATCTTTTCCTGTTTTGGAGTCCTGATATGGGCCGGACCTATTACGTTCCCATGCAAAAGCGCCGACACTATAAAACATTGGTAGGGGGAGAGGTAGGGTGGGATAGAGTGGAGACAGCGCCCCTTTCCTCTTATAACTTGTCTAAGCAAACGACTGGGTGGGCGGGGAGGAGGGAGGGGATATAATCCCTAAATAAGAAAAAGAAAACCACACCATCCTTCTCATCCTGCATACGAATGTATTTCTTGTGAGTGCGCGCGCGCGCGTGTGTGTGAGTGTGTGCTGTAATTTTGTGAGCTTAAGGGTTAGCCCATATAATAATTTTACGGCTGCCTTGTGGGCTGGTAAAAATTGCCAGGCGGGCAGTTTACCCACCCCTGATTTAGGGCCTTGTGGCTGGTACAGACGCCACAAATAGCGCAGCTTACGAAGTTTAATTTTTGCCTCTGTTTAAAAAGAAAATCGTTCATCGCCTTATCGACAATTCGAACCCTAGTCACTTTCATGAGAGGGTGGTGTTCTGAGGACGTAGGCAGTTACTCCTCAAAATTAAGCTTCATACCTAAAAAAAAAAGGATAGGGGCGGGGGGGGGGGGGGGGGGGGGGGGGGGCGCTCATCATTTTGCTAGAGAACATCTGTTCATACGAAGCATATTCGATAGGCATGTTTCCCAATTATCGTCAGCGCTCTCACAAAAACAACCTGGCGTGTGGTTCACCTTCATTAGCTTTTACCTGGATTAAAATTTGCACACGTCCTTCATGAAAAAAAAAAAACACAAGGATGAAACGGGGTGAAACTACAAAATACAATGCACCCAACCACATATGTCTAAACGTTGCAGACAAAGCACAACTGTCCCCGGAAAATTGCATACGCCAAAAGCAAAGACGACAAGTCTCATTCAGCATCTTATAACTGTTGACAGCCGTCCGGGGACTTATTAAGATTTCTTTTCTTCCCGAAGAAAGACACTGACTGACCACATTACAGCAGGTGGTGCTGCCTCCAGCCCGCGCGTGGCAGCACACGTCTTTAATTACTGACCGCCTCCGCCGTGTTTCCCTCAAATTGCAACTTAAACTTTACGACTATCATCAAATACCCACATCTTTTTTCTCATGCTCTCATATAAAATACAAAAGGACAAAAAGACCTCTTCACGCTAGATAAGCTATAGATCATTCATCTTTGCTTCGCCTCGGGGACCCTTGCATTAGCCGGGCAATACAGTATAAGAAAGGGTTGATACTTTCTATGCATCGCCACCCATTCTTGTCTAAACTTCAGCAAGGGCTGCTGTCAAATTAGCCATGAAAAGATTTGGCGCGTTCAATCCCTCTAAAGGTCGTGTGCTGGGTTCTAAGAAAGAACGACATTTTTAAGGGGGGAGGAAAGTAACAATAAAACAAATGTCCAAGATGTTTATGAAGGTCGCGCTGCGGGTGTGCCCAAAATAATTGCTATGCAGGGGGGAGAAGTAAGTCAGGGGACACCACTTTGACCGGAGACATTGATCTACAAAACAAAGTAGGGGTTTACCACGAGGCTCATCACAGTTATGAACGGCTGCAGATAGAATGCAGATAATGGACTTAAGATTGCTGTCAGTCACTCTTTCAGTGCCCTTTTATTAATTAACCATTCTGCGTCTTAGTAGATAAGGGATATAAACGAAGCCACTGCTGTTTTCGTCTTAGAAACGATATAGCTCCTTTTTTTCTGGGAGGGGGTCTGCGTAAGATATTAAAAGAGTGGCTGGCCTGTTGTGTTGTAGTTTAAAGTTATGTTGCGATTTTATGTTCTCTTTTTAAAATTAATAAAAAAAAAAAAAAAAAAAAAAAATAAAGTTATGTTGCGATTTCTGAACCCTTTGACTCAAAATGTATGATTTCGAATTTAGCCGCCTTTTATGACATGCTTAATGGGGGGGGGGGGGGGGGGGGAGAGGCAGTGGGTCTGTTCTCACCACTTCTCCGCCCCCGCCCCCCCCCCACGTCCCCGACCCCCAATGACGCGTCATAACCCACAAATTGGGAGAAACTATAGTTGATATTGCACGAAACGATAACATGGTTTGGTCATCTAGTAAGAATGCAGCCAGGACAACTGCTAACACAGGCGCTACACATAAAAAGATCTGAAGTGAAATCAAGAGTCCGCCCGACAATGTGGATTGATGACATAAAAGAGCTTTTAAGAGCACGGAATAACAATATCCGTAGCTGCCCATCAAGCACTGGATCGCAAACTGTTCCTCCCCACGGCACTTAACGACAGAATTGGAAACTGAATATAAGGAGATACAATAATTCATCATCATATAGCAGGTCTTAAGCCAAAAGTCGCTTCTATCGCTGGCCCCGAAAGGACTTTGCCGTTTATATATTCGTTGTTTCTCTGTATTTTAAGGTTAAAGGTGTTTCTAATGTCTGGTGACCAGCATCGAGCTGGTCTATTCCTACCTCATAATCCAGGAATAACTTTTGTTTCCTAATGTACGATATTCTAACGATCTTTCTGTAACTTGCAAGTTTTTAATGACTTCATTTTACTTCTTATTTTTTTAATACTCTTTTCATTTTCCTTGTGTGCCATTATGTCTGTGTCACATAGGGCTCACAGTCTATTCCTCCATTCCGTTCTATCCTGTACAGTGACTTCATGGGTGGAATCCAGTCAAGCCCCTTTGGCCTCTCTCATCAACCTTCGCTTCATGGGTTTCTCTTGGATGTCCTTGTTTCGACAGTCCCTCTGTTTCCCACTCAATTGCCTGTTGAATGGTGAATCGACATCATAGCACTCGGGAAACTCCCATAAGCGTTCCACTCCCATCTTCAGCAGCAAGCTAGGAATTGAAATTCCAATAGTACCAGTAACTGATTGTATGTCCGTCTCCCATTTTCCCTAAGTGTTGAGCGTCTGCCAGATTCCCCCCTAGCTCCTCGCAGCGCCATTCAGACCGCAATGGTCTATGTGTGCCTCCGCACTTTTCACTCAATTGCCTTTTTGAAGATTCTCTGCTAATTGTTTCTCGGGATGTGTCCAGTACGGCTCTATCTTCTTTCTTATAATCGCTATCTTCTCTGTCTCAAAACTGTTGATACCTATAGGTGCACAGTCACTTCTGTTTCTTCTCCCTTCTTGGGCTTTCGTTCCATGTCTTTAGTGTCTCCAGCTTTCGTTTTCCTCTTTAGTAAGTGTGAAGTAGTTTATGAATCACGTGCATATGTCACCACAGGAACGATGGACGATATCGCAGTTTGTAGTATCATTGGTGCTTTATTATTATCCTACCCTATATGACGTCATAGGGCAGTCCAACATTTTAGAGGGTGGTCAGACCGGGTTTCCAGGCTTTTTGATGCTTTTAATGACGCCAAAACATCTAAAACTGGCCCTAACCCCAACCCACCTGTGTCCCACGAGAGAGTGCAGCTTAAGTCCCACGACTGCATGTAGCCTAGGTCCCACGACTGCATGCAGCCTATCTACCACCCCCTGAAATATTAGACTGTCCCGTGACCTGTGGATGTCCCATGTTTGGGGTAGGATATTAATAAAGCACCGCATAATTTGTTTATTACAAATTGTAATGCCGTATTATCTCTACACTTATATGTCTAGTCTGCAGGAATATCACAGTGTAAATTACATCTGAATCTAAAGATTATCATTATCTTCCCCTGTGTACGTCCTACAGACCCATTTAAGGGGCGGGGAAGCAGATCCACTGCCTTATAATAAGCATGTCGTATAAGTCCGAAGAAGAGAAGAAGAAGAAAAGAAAAGAAAAAAAGAAAGAAGAAGAAGAAAAGAAGAAGAAAGAAGAAAAGAAAAGAAGAAGAAAAGAAGAAGAAGAAAAGAAAAGGGAAAAAGAAGAAAAAAAAGAAAGGGGAAAAAGAAAAAAAAAAGAAGAAAAAGAAAAGAAGAAAAAAAAAGAAGAAGAAGAAAAGAAAAAAGAAGAAGAAGAAGAAAAAAAGAAGAAGAAGAAGAAAAGGGAAAAAGAAGAAGAAGAAGAAAAAGAAGAAGAAGAAGAAGAAGAAAAAGAAGAAAAGAAGAAAAGAAGAGAAGTAAAAAAAGAAGAAGAAGGGAAAAAAAAAAGAAGAAGAAAAGAAGAAGAAGAAGAAGAAAAAAAGAAGAAAGAAGAAAAGAAGAAAAAGAAAAAGAAGAAGAAGAAGAAGAAAAGAAGAAGAAAAGAGGAAAAAAAGAAGAAGAAGAAAAAGTGAAGAAAAGAAGAAAAAAAAAAAAGAAAAAAAAAGGA
>CAJHNH020002458.1:257500-286645 GCA_905116865.2 Candidula unifasciata | reverse complement strand
GATTCGGTATTACAGCACTCGGAACACCTCCCCCCAATTTAGTGCTTTCGTCCCCCCATCTGTACAGCACATGTGCATGCGAAAGAGTTCCTTCCCAATTCCACCCGAGGCGGCACCAGTAACAGTCTGATTGTATATCCATCTCATCCTTCCCCTGGGTGTTGAGTGTCGGCCAGATCCCCTGGTAACTCCTCGCAGCGCCATTCTCCTCAGACGGTAATGATCTATCTGCGCCTCTGCACTGTTCACTCGTTCCCAAAGGATCCTCACAATATCTATCTTGTCATACATCAATTTACCACTAAGTGGTGCAGAGCCGGCCAGTCTATCTGTCTGCTGATTTCCCAACACACCGGCATGACCTGGAGTAAATATCAAAAGACATAAAACTACGTCTAACTCATCTCTGTGACGTTTCACCCCCTAGTTCTTTCTTGTATGCATGTCCATCATGATTATCTCATTGCTGTGTATCGGCCCTCGGTCCGTTATGTGGTCAACAAGAATTTACCAGGTACCCATTTATTGCTGTGTCGATCTGGGAGCTAAGGTCACTTTTGAAAAAAAAAAAAAAAAAAAAAACTTGCTAGCTCGGTTAGGACTTCAACCCACAAACTTTGAATTTTAACTAAGCTTCTAGCTGCTACACCACTGCACGATCAAATGTACACACTAATAGTAGTACTAAACAGAACAAGTGTTTCTCTGTCTCTCAATCCATCCACCCCCATCTCCCTCTCTCTCATTCACTCTCATTCTCTCTCTCTCTCTCGTTATCCCCCAATTTCTTAATTCATTCCTCCATCCATCAATCAAGCCATCGATTTATCCATCCATCCATCCATCAAACCATCGATTCATCTATCTATGCATACATCAATCAAACCATCGATTTATCCATCCATCAATTCAACGACCAATGTCTCTTTATGTATGTAATCAAATCTACCCCTGCCAATTCACCTGTACCTCTCTCTGTGTGCACACACAAGTGCATACAAATACCCCACATACACTAACCCGCAAAACTAGACTTCAGTCACCTGTACATAACTGTACAAACATTTTCACGTGAGAACTAGCGCAAGTAAAAGTGCACAAATGATTTCTTACACTCATCTACAACAAAAAAGTTCACCTAAACGTTTAATCCGACGACATCTTAAGCTTGACCCCACCTTCTTCACCAGATCTTCACCAAGCGCGGGCTGAAGTGGACAAGAAACAGAATGGTAATTTATGTAGCATTCATGGATTCTTCGTACGGACTACATAGAACATTAGATTGACGCTGGCTCAAAGAAAATCACTTGGTGGCTGCCCCGTGGGGTGTTTTTTTTATTTTCTTTTAGTTGTTTGAGGTTAAAGACTGAGATCTCTGAAGAACTTCTCGTTGGCCATTGAATTGTTTTGTTACTGGTTATCGCTCATGACAGCTTGCTTGGGTTTCTCACTTTATTCTTTGTCACATACAAATGTATGCCTGACTTATTTTTCAGTCAAGATATGTATTTTCTTCTTCGCATTCACCGGCTGTAAACTCTGACGGAAATGTCAAGGTTGTTGGTCCACTGTCTGTTCCAGAACTTCGGTTTTCTGTGCACATTCCTTTTACAGATCTGACTTATTTGTGTGCAGACTGATGGTTCCTCGCCTCTCAGGCAGATGCACTCCAACTTCAAAGGATACACATCCTAACTAGTCGACTTGCTTGTTAAGGGGCAGTGGGTTTATTTCCCCTCGTCTCTCCCCTCTCCACAATGGGACCCAGAACCCATACGGTTCTTTGTCTTTTGCTTGAGTTACAGAAATAGATATCAATTAAATCGTACATGTAGACATAATTGAAAGCAATGTTCCCTTATCGTAAATTTCGACAAAGATCGCAGAAACAACAGATTGTCGAACTCATTTGTTTCGTCTTCTTTAAAGTTAAAGTCAATAGGGTCGACTTTATTGCACCAGGTTTTATCCCATATGGCTCAAACTCTCTCCTCCTTCTCTCTCTCTCTCTCTCTCTCTCTCTCTCTCTCTCTCTCTCTCTCTCTCTCTCTCTCTCTCTCTCTCTCTCTCTCTCTCTCTCTCTCTCTCTCTCTCTCTCTCTCTCTCTCTCTCTCCGCAGAACGTTTCGAGAACGTCGCGTGTAGCTTTGAGGAAGATCTCCAGAGGTATCCGTACAAAACTGCAGTCCTGAACCCAACAACGCAGCCATGAAACGAACCCGCTTCTTTCAGAACGCGAGGCAAAGGGGTGGACCACTTCGCCACGGAGACTTAAAAGGTTTACCGTGTTTAATTCTCTAGAATGCACCTGATGAAAGTTAAATTCAAGTCGGAAGAAATATACAGCAATAAACTGTGTCATCTCTGTATGTTTTAGTTTTCTCCTGTCTCTTCTACATTCATGTAATGTAATGTTTGACTCTTTCCCTCCGTTTTTTCTATACCTGACATTGGATTGGTCTTCCATTAATTGTAACACTATCACTTTCAGTGTTATAGTAGCGATGTCTTTTGTAGTTAAATACCATGCTTACTGTTTTGCTGGTATTTATTCTGAAACCCCATATAGTCATACAATTATTAACATTATGACTTCTTTTTGTAATCTGTTTGTTGCTGTCGTCATTGACTTATCACTTGTAAATATCGAACATTCAATCCGCAAACTGTGTTACGCTTACTCTTTGATTTTTAATTACCTCGTTGAGATCGTTAACCATGGTTAGGAATATTGTTGGCAATAACACCGCATCTTGGGGGAATCCAAGGATAGCAGGGCAGATCATGCGCATTTCCCGCCATCCAATGAGGCTTCCATAAAATGTAGAGCTTACACATGAAGTTCTGGTTCAGGGCTCACCCAAAGAATTCTTACGTCCTGCACATGACTACTTAGCCTCACAGCCGTATGTTGACTTTTCCACTCGGCTAATCCCTCAGGAGATCAGCATTGAGAAGCCTGCAGGTCTAGGACTTTGATGACCACAAAAATAGGTACATTTTTCTTAACCATGTTAGACATCTTTAACTTTATTCCAGCTGTGCGTTTATCACGATAGTATGAAGAGGCATGCTTCAGGCATGGCCTCATCTATTTAATCCGAACACTCGGGCGAGTTGGTTTAGTGGAAATGGGCATCTGAAATTTTCTGCCACTCAGTATGATCGATGACAGCCAGACACTGAATTTGCTTGTGCATCATAGGACGTGTACTTATTTGTTGGACATTTTAGCCTTACTAACATGCTGACAGTAGCTGTTGTGATGTACCTCAACGCCGTGACGAGGACGTTAAGCAATTGACAGAGGATAAGAGGAGTCAGGATTTTACTGCGAGAAACGGCCCACAGGAGATGTTGCTCGTCTAAGCTGCGGGCAAATCTCTTGGTCTCGGACCGAGTTCGGTGGGTCTTTCACTTGACAAACGTTTAACCTATAGTTGTAATTTTTTGGTACACGGGGCTAGCGGACTTAACCCGTGTTTCAATTGAGTTTTGATGGACGTTTTCACCCATGCAATGGGAGTGGGCTGATAAGAGTCAAGACTGGACCTACATCTCTAGGGGCCACATCTCAGCTCCAAGATCCCTGCCAGTTCTGTTAACGATCCTTTGAGACATTATCTGTGGCGCACGACGGGGACGTGCAGCAGAATTCTTGTGTGAGGTTTCGTAAAACCAGCACAGAGAAAGCTGCCGCCCTAGGTGAGGTACGGAGTATCTTCTTATACACATAGCATCGGCTTAATTTGGACGGAAATCACCGTGTCACGTACTTGGTTTCAATCCAAGTCTTTTTACTTTTTTTGTTTGCGTTCACTTGTGTGTGTGTGTTTTTTTTTAAATTCCACTTTTGGACTTCACTCTTGTTCCAGAATTTAAAGTTTGCGTGCACTTCCATTTGACAGATCTGCTTGTTCGTATGCATAATGTTGGTTTCTCGTCTCTTGAGCAGATGCGCTACTACTTCGAGACAGAAGAAATTCCTGATTATTGACCTTTTGTGATATGCTTGACAGGGAGGCAGTGGGTCTACTCTCGCTCCCCACCTACCCCCGGCGCCATAACAGACACGGAGAAAATCCTACAGGGAGCAGCTTCTTTCTGTTGGGTAGCTGACTGTTTTCTGCGAGCGTCGCAAAAATCACATATTTTCTTAGCTCCAGCGAAAACATCAAACGATTTATGAAATATGCGCACTTGTGAACAGAAGGACCAAGAACAAGAAGGACTCTGCGCCACGGATGTTTTGAGAATAGGACTTTACAATTTGAAAATATCCAGAACAAACCATAAAAGAAAATTAGTAACCATGGAAATGAGATGTCTGAGGAGGGCTGTAGGGGTGACCATAAGAGATAAGATCAGGAATGAGATCATAAGAGAAAAAGTCGGCACAGAACCAATTCTAAATTACATACGAAGACAGCAAGTGAAATGGTTTGCCCACTTAGAGAGAATGCCTTGTGACACCATACCATACAAAGCATACATGGAAAGGGAAGAAGGACGTAGAGCACGAGGTAGACCAAGAACAAGATGGAAGGATAACATCAGAGAAACTCTACAACAGCACGATGTGCCCATGGTCGAGGCGGCCAGAAGAGCTAGAAACAGAACCTTATATCTCCCTCGACACCCACAGCGGTAAAAGAGGAAGTGAAGAAGAAGAAGAAGAAGAAGAAGAAGAAGAAGAGTTGGGGGGGGGGGAGGGTATACTCCCCTTCCCCAATGATATGAGAAGTTGCTACGTGCCACCCCTTCCCCAAAAATGTGCAAAATTGCTAAGTGATACCCCCCCCCCCCCACCCCATAATAATGTGCAAAGTTGCTAAGTGCCACCCCCTTCCCCAAAAATGTTCAAAGTTGCTAAGCGCCACCCCCTTCCCCAATAATGTTCAAAGTTGCTAAGCGCCACCCCCTTCCCCAATAATGTTCAAAGTTGCTAAGCGCCACCCCTTCCCCAATAATGTTCAAAGTTGCTAAGTGCTACCCCCTTCCCTAATAATGTGCAAAGTTGTTAAGCGACACCCTCTTCCCTCCACCAATAATGTGCAAAATTGCTAGGAGATACCCCCACCCCCCTTACCCCTAACCATATATTGACGGTATCGTTTAAAGTACTTGTTTATACAAGTATTAAGTTTACCAAGGTTTCTGAGCTCCTGAGTTCCGACGCCTGTGTCCAATATAGCTTTCTGTTTGATTAACACATATTTCCTTAAAGGGCTCCCTATTTAGCCGCAAATTTAACAGGAGCAAATCCTGGAAACTCCGTTTAACTATATTCAACAAACTATAGTCAACAGTATTATTAGGCCACCATCCTGTTACGAAGTAAGCTGCTGGCTGCTGTCTTCTGGGTATGATCTGTTTAATACTTTTCTTTCTTGTAGAAAAACTACGTGGGAAGCATTGACTTATCACAGAATCTGTGTTTATACACTGAGTATATCATCAATCATCGGTTCTACGTCGCCACGACGACCGTGAAATGACAGTTTGAAGATGTGAATTTTAGTAGCTTCTACCCCAGGAAGTTCCTTGACACGTCGGTGTGAACTAACAACACAGAGCCAGCAGCCACCAGAATGACCAGATAGATACCTTGCCACAATAACGTTTCCGTTACTGATGCTGGCTAATCTACCAGGCTGCAGAAGTTGCTCCGAGTTCATAAGGTCAGAAGGCAGCAGTAAAACATTCCAACTATCAGACTAGTACTCACTTTAAACAACGTCTACAGACCATAGCGCTTGACCAGTCCAGAATTTATGGACTGGATAAGGGGAGGTCAAGGAGGCACGCATGCTTGCAGTGGAAACCTGGAGATATGTAATAGGAGTGCAGGGTCTAGGGTGAACAGTAATATTGTTTTTAGATGCTAGGGTTAACTTTAGACTCTTGACTGCTCCTGGAAATACTTGGTAGCGTGCTGTTTTCAATTTAGAGATGATACAGAACACATACCCGCACATGGGTGCACGCACACACAAACACACACATATATGTGTGTATGATGTGTGTTTGTGTGTGTGTGCACGCACGCGTACATACATGCATGTATTCGGAAAAACGGGGGGGGGGGGTGGTGGTGAGTGTTATTCATTCGCGTCCTATGTTACCAGTGCAAAACATGGTCACTCACACACAAAAATCGGCAAAGAAAATTAGTAACCATGGACATGAGATGTTTGAGAAGGGCTGCTGGAGTGACCAGAACAGATGAAATCAGGAATTATGTCATAAGAGAAAAAGTCAGCACAGAACCACTTCTAGATTACATACATACGAAAACAGCAAATCAAATGGTTTGCCCTCTTGGAGAGAACGCCTTGTGACACCATACTGCAGAAGGCATAAACCAAATGATTGGAAGGGCGTAGAGTACAAGGCAGACCAAGAACGCAATGGAAAGATAACATCAAAGAAACGCTACAACAGTACGATGTGTCTGTTTATGGCTGAGGCGGTCAGAAGAGCCAGAAGCAGAAACGTATGTCTCACCAGACACTCGAAGCGGTCAAAAAGGAAGTAAGGAAGAGAAAGAAGGAGAAAAAGATAGGAAGAGGGGAGGGGTGTTGGGGTAGGGGTCTCAAGCGACTTAAACCCTAAGATTCTAGCGCCATTTTGTTTACAGGTTTATTTATATTGATGGATACACTTTCAAGCATGTATCTTTCCTTGAATATATATATATATATATATATATATATATATATATATATATATATATATATATATATATATATATATATATATATATAAACTTTACAAACTTACAATAGAGGTTGAATATATATTCGATATGGCCGCCGTCTGCTGCTCGGCAAACAACTAAGCGGTAGCCGAACTCATCCCACATACAAAGAAGTTGTACTGATGGCACTCAAGTGGTTGGTTACGCAGCTGCGCTCTAACGGTAGTATTCAAAGCTTTAGACCTTTTTATCTCTCTCTCTCTCTCTCTCTCTCTCTCTCTCTCTCTCTCTCTCTCTCTGTCTCTCTTTCTCTCTCTCTCTCTCTCTCTCTCTCTCTCTCTCTGTCTCTCTTTCTCTCTCTCTCTCTCTCTCTTTCTCTCTCTTGTATGTATTTTATTCATATTTAATATATATTCACGAAAATATACACGTATGAAAGCGTATCAAGCATTGTTAATAACCCCGTATGGCCGATTTACCGATGCGCCGCCAGAGTCAAAATAGTGCATTACTTTCCTTGCATCTACACGTTAAGATATTTACTGCTGGAAACTTGAATATGTTGTGATCCTGGAAAGATCTTTGGAAGGAGAGATGAAGGAGGACAACTTAGGAAGATTCTAGGGAGCCTTTGACATGGCATGAAGGGGTGTTGGCACGGGAATTGAAACACGGTGGTAAAGGTCGCAGGTTGGAAAGTTATTGCTGTGAAAAATATTCTTCATATTGTTATTTGCGTGCCTAGGTACTTACATTTCCGTACTTAACCTATATTAATACCATTGATCTCCTTCTGGGTTTCCGGGCACCATTGTGGGGGAAAACAAGAATAGACCCACTGCGTCCCCAACAAGCATGTCGTAAGAGTAGACTAATTAGGGGTTTTCTTCAAAGTCAAAATGAGGAAGAGTACCATTGATTTTAATGTTACAGTGGTTTAGGCTTTGGAAATTCAATTTGTGATTTTATTGCACTTGGTTTTAATCAAGTATGGCTCCGCCTCTCTCCTCCGAACGACTAGCCGTCAGTCTTGATTGTCGCAAAAAGTACATTTGCCTCATTTGTAATCAATTGTTACTGTGGTATATACAGTACCTAACGAGATACGGAGTAATATGACAGGCAATAACCCGTTTCCCTGTCTGGGTGCCTGGGCCAAATTATAGGGGCGGGGTGGGGTGGGGGGAGGAGACAGGAATAGACCCACTGACTCCTCAACAGCCATGTAGTCTTATGGGAGCTTCCTTCAAAGTCGGAGTGCATCTGCAAGGAACCGACAGCCTGCATACAAATAAATCAGAACTGTAAAACGAATGTGCACGCAACATTCATGTTATTGAAAAATACAAAAGTTCAGCGATGGACGAACAACCAGAAATTCCGCCGGGGTTCAGAGTCGATGAAGCATATAGCTTGTTGATTTATCTATTCCCCGACTCCACTGACCTTGTCCCATTCCCCAAGGACCCACACTTCCCCCCGTGTAGGGACTTCTCTTAGACGTAACTTTCCAGTCGTAAACATTTAACGACTCCGACAACAGACGTGTCCACTATTACATGTCATTACGGCCTCCTATTGCTATCAACGCGTCCATTCAGTTCGACAGTTTGCACCGAGAAACACCGGTTCCCCGCTGGTGTAAGTCTGGTCATAAATCAGTGGTTACGTCACCTTTGACTCATGCCCACGCTGGCTGGGGTGACCGGCGAGGTCAGGGCAAAGATGTCTGCATGAGGTTGTGTCTCGAGTTGGTAGTTTCGAGTTATTCTCAGATATCGTATCGTATCGTATAAAATCAAACAGAAATTCCAAGCTTAGTCCTTGTTTAGCCGCCTGATGGCCTGCTTTTTTAAGGACGGTTCTTTTGCTATCTTATTTTATTAATCTTCCTTGTGGTGAGCAATTTCACCTGAGTTTGATTCTCAGATACTATTTAGAACCAATCTTAATATATGGCTTGAATCCTGGACAGTTGATAAAAGTTTTACAGGAGACTTCTTAGAATATCTCGGATGCGCTCACACACACACACACAAAAAGGGGGGGGGGTGTTAGGGGTGGGGAGAGGCAGCCAACTGAGATGTTTTCGAGAGGCTTGAAATGGAAAACAACTTGTCATAAACCTCAGAGTCATCTTTTTTGGGAAGGGGAGGGACGTGTAATATTGAGAGAAGAGGGACAATTGAACATGTCGTGACCACTTAAAATATCTGTGGAAAAATAAATACTGAGGAAGACATAGCAAGAGTGTTCTTGCCAGCCTATTTATTGTCTACACATGAACTGATACATGCTGTTCAAGATCGCAGATTGTGGAGAGGTATGATCGCCCACCCTAGTCGACAAGACACTGGATAATAATGATGATGAATTTGGGATTAACCTTTCATTTGCTACAATGCTAGTTCTGATTGTGCAGCTCCGTGGTTTGGAGGTTAGTGAATGAGCGCCTTGCTCTTCTTTCCTTGCGTTCACTGACTGTAAACTCCAGCGTTGCTCATCCATATCTCGACTCTAGTCTTGTGTGCATATCCGTTTTACAGATCTGGCTAACTTGTATGCAGACTGCTGGTTCATTGCCTCTCAAGCTGATGCAATATGACTTCGAAGGAAACATTCCTAATTAGTAGACTTTTACTATATGCTTGTTTGGGGGCAGTGTGTCTATTCTTTATTTCCCCGTCGCAACGGAACCCACAAAGGGAAATGAGTGTATTACTTTCATGACCTTAGAGTTTAGACTATGAGAGTAACACCGCAGAAGAAACTGAGTCTTCAAGGGGAAATATTTCGAAAACAGCAGTCGTACCATACAACACTGCATGATTTGTTGCCTCCTAAATTAAATACTACAAAAGCCCGGCTCTCTAGCGTAGTTGGCTAAACCGGATTGAGCGGTGACCGGGTGACGAACTTTTTGTGGTTCGGGTTCACTCCCGGGTGTAGGCAGAAAAGCCACATTTCTCCCAGATTTACGGTATTTATCATGGAAAACAAGAAGGGACAAAGTCCGCAATCAGACAGTGCGTCAAGATCTTGATACCCAGTCCTTACAAACCCGAGTGGATCAGTCACAGTTACGATGGTTTGGACATGTATGCAGAATGGGAGAAAATCGGCCACCATGGCAGGCATGGGAGGCTAAGAATCAGGGAACCAGACCTCCAGGGCGGCACAGGGTCCGCTGGGAAGACAACATCCGACAGTCTCTAACTGACAGAGGACTAGAATGGAACAAAGCCAGAAAGAAAACTGCTGATAGAGACGTCTAGCGATCTCTCTGGCAAACCTCTACACCCCAAGGTAGAAGAGGAGCGACTAAGTAAGTATCATGAAATCAAGGCCGAAAAGTTGCGATATCCATAATACCGAGCCTAAAGGTTAACAATTCATGGCTTCTGGATACTAAAACAAACAAACAATAGACAACAAGAAAATATGTACAGTGAAGCCAATCTTTATTGTGGAGACGGCACAGCACTGAGTTTTTTTTTTTTTTTAATTCCTGCTGACACATTTCTATAACGGGACCTGTTCACGTTTCCCGGCCCATCTACATACTTTTTCAGTCTGATCTATGTCATAAGGGTGTCACATTGTACTGCTTTCTTCTAAAAGACTCTCTCGTGTGACCGAGGCTGAGGCTTTGGGTAGGGGGTGGGGGGGGGGTGGGTTTCTACATGTTCTGGGGTCATTGAAAGCTGTGTGGTCGTGTAGTATAGAACACGCCACATCGGCACTGATGTCTGGTAGTGTGTAGATGGGCCGGGAAACTTGAACAGGACCCCCTTACGCGTTTTCAAAATTGGGGCTGTCACACTCTCAGCAAATATCTCAAATCCTCATGTACGGACCAACACGAATGTTTACCTCTGACCATAGATTTCAACTGTAATTTCTCTTATGATTTCATAGCAGCTACTGCTTTCTTAAAGGAGCGAATTTCTTCGATCTTTGTTTACTAATAATCTATGTACCTTGCCAAAAAAAAGTAAGCCGCCGTGGTGTAGCGGCTAGTAGCTCAAATGCTGATCCGAAAGTCATGGGTTCAAATCCGAAAAGAGCTGGACTTAACAAAAAATCTCCCGATATAACTTGGCCCAGATCGACGAAGCCCTAAACTGAGTACAAGGTAAAGTCCTGGGAAGTTTTGACGAACGGCAAGATGTTCACTGCATCACCCTCCCAGTGGCGATTGGTCTAGTAAAAAAATATAGGTCTAGCGCTGTACCCAATACTCATATCAGCGGGGAAAAATGGTCCTTCAATTTTCTGTTTCCTGTCTCTATGGTAGACCCAACGGTCAAACCTAATCGGATTATTATTTACAAGCGTAGACTTAATAGGCTATCTATCTATCTATCTATCTATCTATCTATCTATCTATCTATCTATCTATCTATCTATCTATCTATCTATCTATCTATCTATCTATCTATCTATCTATCTATCTATCTATCTATCTATCTATCTATCTATCTATCTATCTATCTATCTATCCATCTATCCATCTATCCATCTATCCATCTATCCATCTATCCATCTATCCATCTATCCATCTATCCATCTATCCATCTATCCATCTATCTATCTATCTATCTATCTATCTATCTATCTATCTATCTATCTATCTATCTATCTATCTATCTATCTATCTATCTATCTATCTATCTATCTATCTATCTATCTATCTATCTATCTATCTATCTATCTATCTATCTATCTATCTATCTATCTATCTATCTATCTCTCTCTCTCTCTCTCTCTCTCTCTCTCTCTTGTTATACCCCTGCAGGACATCACACGTGAGAAACACCCGGTGTCACAAAGTGACACACCCGTGGAGTAGTCCCGCAAACCCCCGTTCAGCTGATTAGGCCATATTTATGGCCCGTCTATATTTTGGGCCCCCTGCAAAAGCCGAAGTGTTGTTTCACAATAACAAAAAAATTGCATCCCACAAGGGGGCGGCATTTATATTCTACTGAAAATATATTTCGGGTTTTGCATGTATGCCTAAGAATTCCTATGTGAACCATATTTAAAAGGCTTAAAGAGATTACTCTTTTTGCGTACTACCTGTTACTGGGTGATTAATAATGATGAATAATTATGTATGAATCATTTACATGTACCAGAATGCGTGGCTTATTCGTCTTCTTCTTCTTTTTTTTTTTTCTTCTTTTCTTTTCATCATCTTCTTCTTCTTCTTCTTCGTCTTCTTTGTGTTCCCTTTATCCGGCACTAAAGCATAGACCTTCAACATAATAATTCTACATTTTGCTATTGCATGCAACACCCCATGTCCTTACTGTCATTTTTTAAAAATAAAACTAATTCTGTAGTTCTTTTCTCTAAGTTTTTCCACCCCGGCCTTTACTTGCGTGACCGCGTGGCATTTCATTGTTCCCGGGCTTTCTCAATGTGTTTCCTTCAAATCGAACGCCAACGTCATTTCCCCACCTCTTGATTCACAGGAATTTCTTTTGTTCTCGTCCTAAGCTCAACATTAGTGAAACTGTCCTACAACTTACCCAGAATTCCCTATATCTAACAAACCTAAAAATGAAAGTTAACAGTTTATTAGTATTCCATGTCCATGATCAATAGCGATAGATTACAACTGGTTCTGTGTGATGTATAGTTAAACTCGGTAATCCAGGGACAAACATGCTAACATTCGGGACTAGTGTATCTAGGAAAGATCTCACAGCGAGGCGCCGTCTGCTTGGAGATTAACGTCCATGAAATGTTCAAAAGGGTACGTACGTTAGACGTAACCCAGCCTAACATGGCTGGACGTAACCTAGCGTAACGTGGATATAATCTCCTGATGATTTGTGCTGGCATTTCTAGTTCGTCCGAACGGAAAGTGAATGGTGATTACCAGACAGGAAAAACGAATTACTCGTGCGATCCCGGTTTCAGAGAGGAAAGGAACACTGGATTACATCGGGTATGAATCGTTTTCGGAGCGGCTAGACGCTCGCGTGCGGATCGAAAGGTCGTGGGTTCGCTCCCTGGTGAAGCCAGACTTTTTTTTCAGAAATAACCTTGACTACCAGGTCGACCCAGCCTTGAGTGGGTACCGGGTGGAGTCCCGGGAAGTAAAGGTGGCCAGTGTGATGCTGACAACATCCCCCATCTTGTGCCGATTGATCTATAAAGATATAGGTCTAGCCCTATATGCCATATACGCCTACAGGCGTGGAGAAGGTACCTTTACTTTTTACTTCTTTTATAAACTGTATTCACACTAGCCGGTGGTGGTGGTGGTGTGTGACTTCAACTGTGAGTACCAACGAACATTTCTTGTTGTTCGCCCATCTCTGGTCTTGGTCTTATTCGAGAAAATGAGTTCTGCGTGCACATCTGTTTAACATATCTGGCCTAACTCTTTACAGACTGTTGGCTCCTCAAGTCTCAAGCAGATGCACTGCGACTTCGAAAGAAAACACATCCTAATTAGTAGCCTTGCACGACACACTTGTTAGCGAGGCAGTGCGTCTGTTCTTTTCCCACAAGAATAGGACCCCGGAACCCACACAGGAGGGTTTTTGACACCGTTATTTTTGTCTTGTCAAGGTTTGAGTTTCTCGGTATCCGGAAAAGTACTTCAACTTGTTGCAGTGTCGTGGTTAACATTCCAACGATAGCCCAGTATTCAAACGATCAACAGAACATCAACAACGGACTTAGCCTCCTAGCCTTCTACAGATAAGAACAAAGTTAATCTGTGAATTTTTGTCTTAAAAGTCTGTCATTAAAAAACGAGTATACCTGTATGATCTGATTTCGCAGGCTGATCCAGCCTGAAGAAAAAAAATATTAGAAAATATCTTGTGAAGATAAGACAGTCAATGTTAATACTGATCACATCACCAATCAAGCTTTTATTGGTTCAAAATATTAAGCCAACACACAGAGAAACACACAGACACATCATATATATACTATATATATATATATATATATATATATATATATATATATATATATATATATATGTATATATATATATATATATATACACATACATAGAGAGAGAGAGAGAGAGAGAGAGAGAGAGAGAGAGAGAGAGAGAGAGAGAGAGAGAGAGAGAGAGAGAGAGAGAGATGATACGAGTGACCGTCTTATCTTGAACTGGAAATGGAACATCCTAGTAATATTTTGAGCGGAAAACGAACACCCTAAGTCAATTTAATCGCAGCCTGCTCCCACCCCCGCCTCCCCCTCTTTTGTAGGTTACTATGTGAAAGGGTTAATTGGTTGACTGACTGACTTTATACCCCACCAGGACATCACACAAGCGATAAACACCCGATGACACAAAGTGCCACCATGCGGATGAGGATCACCGTGGAGAGGTCCCAGAAACCGCGTTCAGACAATTGGCCATATTAATGGCCTGCCTATATTGCGGCCCCTGGCAAAAGCCAGAGCGGGGCTTCAAATAAGAAAAAATTACGTCCTGAAAAGGACGTAAGTAGTTATCGTAATTAATTAATTGGTTGCTCGACACCGGTATTAAAACCATAATCGTTGCCGCTAAGAAATAAACGAAACAATATGATTTTTCACTGCACTGAAAAACAAACTCATGCCAAAATAAAAATTCCCATCAACACATTTCAGGCATTAAAGGTATCTAAAACTATAAGCTTTTTAAGGCGTACAGAGGTAACTAGAAGTGTGTGTACTATTTGTGAGCTTGTTACCTGATTTACAGAATTGTCCCGCTAAAAACGGAAAATGACAGTGACTGTAGTAGTCGCCCCTCTTTTCAGCGCTTCATTTCCGGGTCCTATTCACGTTTTCCTGCCCATCTACACCCTTTCTCAGTCTGATCTAGGTCAGAGGGTGTCAGGTTGTACTGTTTTTTTTTTTTTTTTCGAAAAGAGTCTCTCGTGGGACCTAGGCTCAGGCTGTTGGTAGGGGGAGGGGGTTTGGTTTAGGGAAAATGCTATATGTTCTGGGTCATTAAAAGCTGTGTCGTTGTATAGCATAGAACATGCGACATCGGTGCTGATGTAATTGGAGGCAAGACAACGTGACATCCCTCCGACGTAGAAGAATCTGAGAAATTATGAATGAAAGGTCAGGTAGTGTGTAGATAGACCGGGACACGTAAATAGGACCTCTTTCTGTGTAATAACAGCATGTTAGCGTAGAGTTACGTTCTTCTATTAGACAAGGGACTTTGTGAATGGATGAAAGCCGGAGCACCAGAAACCCGTGTGAACGATTATGTAATCGACGGTAACGCCACGAGACGCGACGGTAACGTCCCGAAGTAACACACTGTTGAGTCTCAATAACGGGGAGGTTACCAGCTGACGTTGTTCTTGAACGGTTTGCTTTATTGTCGCTATCCACAGCCAGCGTTCAGTTGATTTCTATACCTAAACAATGTCGTAAACAGAGTCAAACACAATTGATCCGGTAATCGCAGTTCCACAATGTAAGGGGCGAGGTTTGGGGGGGGGGGGGAGGGGGAGGAGGGAGAGAAAAACTAATTTTCAGCCTTCTGCTGACAACTGCTTCTTAGATCCATGTCGACTTCCAAGGGAATCTCTAATTTGTCAACTCTTACGACATGCTTGTTAGTGAAGCCGTGGGTCTATCTCCTGCCCACCCTCACCCCACAATGACGCCCTGGAATTCTCAAGGGGGAATTACTTTTTATGTTATGTTATCACAAACGACGTCACTGCACTTGGGCATTCCAAAGTTCTTCTACTGATTGTTTCCATAAGAAGCTGGTTATATTATCTCCTATCTCAGCCTTAAAGACGGCATAAACGTTCTTCACCATGCTTTACTCCCATGTAACGCAATCGCGTTAGTGTCAGGGATTCCTCATTATCCACTAGTCGGTACAGCGTTGACGATATCTGCTCTGTCCATGCTTCTGGTACTGGTACTGGTGTTGATAAAAAAACGAAAAACTTCTTGCCTCTTTCAACCGGCTCCTAGATTGAGCGTTGGTTATATCGTGGCTTTGTTTGTGTGCTTGGAGTTTGTTCTCCAATGATATATATTCTTCCTTATTTGCGGCGTTTCTATACGCCTTAGCATTTGCTCGGTGTTTGAGCTGTTATTTGTATTTGTCACGTCCGTCGTCGCCTTGCCGCACTACTGCATCCTCTTGGTACGTCATCATATAGCACTCTGGTCAGACCAAAACACGGCCCTTTTCAGGGTCCCCAATTTAACTTCTTTTTGTTAGCTTTTTTGTTTTCGCTCCATACATGTGTATGTGCGTAAGCTTTCTTCTTTTTTTTTTTTTTTTTTTTTGTGTGCATTTTTTTTTTTTTTTTTTGGAGCCAAATTGTATTTGTTTTTTTTTTTTTTGTTTTTTTTTTTTTTAAATCTGTTTGGCTTTTTTCTTTTTTCAATTTTTTATCCAGTTTTCTTCTGGTCACACATGGTTGAGAGGTAGTGGTGATAAAGTGAGAGTAGGCTCAATTGAAAATTGAGAGATAGTGTTTGAGGACTTACAGTGAGGTCGGAAGACGGAGATAGATGTGATAGCTTAACTAAGATCTGTGTTAGTTGTCCTCTGGGCTGCTGCACTTGCTACTGAATTGTCCGCTTCCGTGGGTGTGTCAGTTCCCTCAGCTGATGTGTTGGCCTCGTCCGGGGGCTTATTTTTTGAAGTCCTGTCCATGCTTCATTACTTCATTACTATTTATAGTTGATAGAAGTAGCAGTCACGACACACCACTAAGTGCACTGGCATTACAGCACAAGGCACGCCGCCAATGCTGGGGCAACAGTCTTTCGCCATTTAATGAATATGCAGTTTACAACACACATTTCTTGGATTGCAGACAATCAAAACATATCCTTATAAAATGTCAAATTTTATTAAGGATATTGTCGTCGTAGAGCGGCCGTTATTAGCTTGTTCGAATGACAACATAAAAATAAAGGTGCATTTCCCATATGCCCGATATGCCGAATGACAACAGCAAATAGTAATCTAGTGGCCTGCAGAGTATAGTGATATGAAGAATCAATGACTCGCATACATTAGTCTGGTGTCTAGTCAGGATTTTCGCCGTATTCTCTTCTCACGCAGAGATTATCATCATCACGTGCCTTGCAGATGATCGTGTTCTCCTGCCCGTGTGGGTTCCAGGGCCCCATTGTGGGCGGGGCTGGGGGAATAGACCCACTGACCCCTAACAAACCTGTATTAGGAGTCTACTAATTAGGCATGTTTCCTTAGAAGACTGAGAGCATCTGTCTGAGAAGTAAGGAATAAACAGAAACAGTCTGCAAACAAACAAACTAGATTGGTAATACGGGTGAGCATGCAAAACTCAGGTCGGGGAACGAGACCAAAGTACAGAAGTGGATGGAGAACAATAACTTTCCGCTGAAGGTTTATTGATCTTCTTTATGTCTTTAGCTGTCTAAACATCTACCTATATAACCATCATCGCACAGTATTTTGCACAGATCATTAGAACTTATTACTGAACAAAATCGGGATAATGACAACATAGTCTTAGTCGAGGTGTAAACTTCACAGCAATCGGGTTTGCCCATACTTGCTCCGTTTCTGTGCCAGTGCAAATCAAAAGAAATGTCCATCACTGCTCCATTTGAACAACTGGTAAACAAACAGTAAGCCCCGGAACAATCCAAAAATATGCTCACCCATTAAATGCATCGCAGGTCGACCCAGCCTAGAATGGGTACCAGGATGGGCTGTCCTGGGAAAGTAAAGACAGCCGGCGTAATGCTGACCACATTACCCACCGAGTGCTGACGGTCTGTAAAAATATGGGCGCTTTTCCCAAATGCCCAATACGCCTAAAAGGCGTGGAAATGGATCTTTACTTTACTTTTTTTTTTACATTAAATGCACATGGTAGTTTCTAGAGGCACCAAAGCCACCAGTCGTCTCGAGAAATTCAGTTTGTCCTTGATGGAAGTAGTCGGGCACGATAAGTTGGCTATACACACGTGTAATTATTTCCTAAGGTATTTCACCAGGTCACACTTACACCGGTTACCTGCCACACTGAACATCACGACACAATCTCTGTACCAGGACGACATAACCTTATGTAACATTATAACCGCATCGTGCTGCCGTCGAATCAAAACAACGTAACCAAATCCTTCACGGGATGCCCCAGCGCCGTTGTTTGTACATTACGTAATAGCCGGACAACTCTCACGTTGAGCGTTGTGGGCGTGATACTTCTTGTAAAGTGGTGTCCCGGCTCTGAAAGGGATCATCACTTAGCAGCCTTCAATGGCCTGTTATCCATTTAGCCAAGCAATACTAGCAAACAGCATTAGCGACCCGGATGTACAGAAGCATAAGTTAGTAATAAGGAAAACTACTTGTGCAATCTTTCTAGTGTTACTTCGACATCGCCACACTGTTACTCTGTTAGTGGTAGCATAGATCTGTCAGTTCGTACAAATCCCTGTGTGAGTTCCGGGGCCCTATTACAGGAAAAACAAGAATATACACACTGCTTACCCAAAAGCATGTCCTAAGAGTCGACTAATTTAAAGCTTCCTTCGAAGTCGCAGTGCATCTGCCTGAAAGGCAAGGAACCAGCAGTCTGCATACAAATGAGTCAGATCTGTAAAAGGGATGCACACAAAACACCCATGTTCTGGAGCAGGACTGCAGTCCAGAAGAGGTGTTAGCAACCAAAACTTTCCGACAGAGTTTACAGCTAGTGAACTGAAAGAAGAAGAAGAAGAAGTTCGTACAGAGAATCCAGACCAGCACCTTTGGCCTGCCTTTCTTGTTAACCTTTGTTGTAGGGTTTCTTGTAGATGTCCTCGTCTCCTCGGTCCATTTCTTTTCCATTCCAGTGCCTTTTTAGTGACTGCTCGCTTCTCCTTTTGATGTGCTCAGTACACTGGTCATCTTCTTTGTCTTATAACAGTTAATGCCAACAGTTGTTCTGACATGTCTATTTATGTGTTAGGGCCGGTCCTGCATGGTTTTGGAGTGTTAAAAGTGCTGACGTGTTAGAATATACCACACGCGAAATCAACGGTGTTGTATATTCTAGCAGGTCAGCACTTTTAACGCTCTGAAACCATGTAGGACTGGTACTAACATAAACCTCCCTACGAAAATGCTGCAATCTAGGTCACACGTGTGGCGGGTAAATTCGCTTTACACTAGCGAATGCACTATGTGCAATTCACAGAGGGAACTACAAACATTAAATCTTAATAAAGGTTTATATTACCCCCAGCCTTGCTGGTTAAATTAGAGGATTTGGGGTTTGCTCACATCTTATTCCCTACTGTAATTAAGATTGTATATTTAAATGTTCTTAAGTTCACTGACAATGTTTACAGTTAAAACAAAACTCCATAAAACTGTAGGAACATTAAAACTAACATTTATTAGGATTTTCAAATCAATATAAATTCAAATGATAACTAAAGGGCTGTGGATATAATCCGGTTATAAAGGTTAGTGGTCAACTTTGTCCACTTAGCTGTAGCTTATGTCAGCTTCTGGCTAAGCCTCGGTGACACATCAGGCAGGCCGAATCTTCCAGTCCAGTCCAGACAATCGGCATCTGCAGCTAAGCTTAGGATTTACATCTGGAACTAGAACAATAGAACAGTCCTTATACAAACAGTCAGGAAGGTTCTAACTGGAGACAACAATACCTCCAGTCTTTAAACTGTTACACTACACACATATATATAGAGTAGGATAGTAACAGGTGTTCACATTCTACTGGTATAGAATGGGAATGTTTATAGAACATGGTCCATAATCCTGATGGGAAAATATTTAGGAAACCAGTTTCATGAAAGCTCTCAAGAACAAGAGTTTACATCACACAAAAAGAAAGGACATTCCTCAGTGTAAATAGTTCTGATGTCTGCACACTAGTACTCCTCTAAAGGGTTAACATGCTTACACACACAGACATACAAAGTCATATTTCACAATATTCTCATTTTAACCACATGGGTTCACATCACAATGAATGAGAAGCAGGGAGTGAGTTTACCAAGGCCAGAAACTCATAACAGGTGCTTTGCACTGTTTGAAAATAAATGGGATTGACATATCTCCATCAATATACTGGGTGCTGGGATAGATGTCAAAATACAATCATAGATGACAAAGGGCTTTCCATCTGTCACAGTATTAACATAAAATATACAACACTCACTCCAGTTTAAATCTAAATCCACACATGTCCTAAATCTTATTCATTAGAGTTTAGGAGTTGTAAAGGTTGAAATATAATTATTACAATTGTAAGGCCACCTGCTGCAGTACTGAAATATTCCTAGTAATGGTGAAATATATATACAACAATAATAATTACAAGCATGGGCCATACATCTTTCTTCTTCTCTGACAGTGTGAATATTAAATTCAGCCTCACTGTGTTATTCACTTTCCAAGCTCTTAAACTATTCTTAGAATTATCTGGACTAAATCTAAATTAAAGCAAGACAGTGATTTATCAAGCTAATATCACCATGAGGTAAAATTACTTAGTAAGGATTAGGTATAATGAATATACACTTCATTCCTTTTTTTAATTGTCCCACCATGCTGGAAACCGGAACTGGCCGAGATTTCACATGAGGACATAATTATCAGTTAATTAATATAAGTATAATAATTAAAAATACCAATGCACGTTTCTAGTAGCAAATAAACATTAATTAAATCATCAAATAGATCATATGTTTGCATACATGTACATACTAGATCATAAACGTGGTTAGTAAGGATAAAGAAATTTATCATGGTTTCTGAGCCATGTGGGCATTAAATTTCAGAATTTAACCTGTGAAATTAATTCAGAGGAATAAGCAGCAATACATCAAATTAAACTTAATTTTATTAACTCACCCCTGATAGGGAATTCAAACACAGGCAACAAGACAACAGAACTAACTGAACTGTGTCAATTGGGGAGAACAAAATCTTGACTCCCCCAATCGAGCCTGGAATGAAAATGGAAGTGAAGAGTCCTACCAAGGGGGAAGTTACTCTTCGTTACCCCTTTCACTACCCAATCGCATTTTTAACTTTTAACTATTTAATTATAATTTTGCTACAATAAAGCATTAAGAAAAAGGTAAGAAAATTTCGTAATTAATTAAGCGTTACTCTGCTAATTAAAAGCAATAGAAAAATGTTTAGAACTTTGATAATAAATATTATCTAAACAAAGCAATATTGAAAAGGACAGAAACAGCTGTCCAGACCAGCTCGTCACAACACGCATTCTCTTTCTCGGAATGAAAACGTAAATGGAAGAAAGCACAGAAAGCTTTTTGAGCAAACAGTAGACCGAGACACCCCCGTAACATTCAGCAAAGTTGACGAGCCTGAGCAAGCATCAATCAAAAGTGACCTTATGTGTGCATAAGCGGGGCTAACTGACCTGGAGAGATCTTAGTAAGATTTACCCAAATATTAAATAGGCACAAATTCCGGAAACCACGTTCACCCGAAAAGCCACGCAGCACAGTTGCAGTTATACTGGGTCACCATAAAACTGCCACAAAATAACCGCTAGTCCACTGTGGGTGGGTTTGATGAGCAACAAGTAGCCACGTAACATACTCTAGTATGTTAACAGATACTCTAGTATGTTAACGATAACGCTAGCAAGCCACTAAATGAATTCCAAACAACGACCCTAACAGACTCTCCCCAACCTCCATCCTCCCCTTATCACCTCTTCCCCAGTCTGAGTGGATTGAACGTTGCAGAACGTGATCTCACTGACGTAACTGTTTTCACCGTGTGGCCAGCGGTGCGTGAAATGCGACGCCCTGTGACGCAATCTTACGCCGGTACACTGGTCAGGTGTTCTAACAGAATGGGAATTAGCAGGTTAGTGTATTATCGAATGTGAGAAGTTTAGATTGCGGTAAAGACAGTAAATAATGATTGCATCATCATCATAATCATCATTATTAGATAAGTCCACCTAAAGATTGATGTTGATGTAATCTGACTTGATTGTTGAATTTAGGAATCGACATCCTAGCACTCGAGAAATCCCATAAGTGCTCTGTCCCCATCTTCAGCAGCAAGCGAAGAGTTCTAATTTCGATGGTACCAATAGCCGTCTGATTGTATTTCCGTCTTGCCCCTCCCCCGAGTATCGAGTGTGGGCCAGATTTCCTGGTTAACTCCTCGCAGCGCCACTCTCTTTAGACCGTAGTGATATATCTGCGCCTCCTCACTGTTTACTCGCTCCCAAAGAGCTCTCACAATTTTAACTTGTCAGACATCAATTCACCACCAAGTGGTGCAGAGCTGTAATCTGACTATGTCACTATGTTTACACTGTTTACTGGAAGTTTCTTCACCTCATATTAACGCCGACCTCGGGGGTTTGTTGTTTGTTGTTAGTCGCTAGTCGATGCTCCAGCTTCATTACGGACGGGTTGTCTCACAACTCTTCGTCGTGTGTCTGTGGGATTGGCATTTAAAAAAAACACTTGTCAGTCCTAGCAACATTCTGAAGCTCGTACACGCAAAGCAAATGCATAATATAGCATAAGATGTACCAACACTATCAATCCCATACTAGACCTGCGGCCCACTGTTGATGCAAGCAGTCAGAGGTACATCCCATTCTGAACGCAGTCACCAGTAATTTTAAAAGCTGTTCCTAAAACAAACCGTCTCGCGTACAACAAATTCGACATGAAATATAACCCCCCCCCCCCCCCCCCCCCCCCCCTAATAACAGAACGCTGCTTCGCTTCGGCTTATCTCAAAGCGTAGCAGCCATCATTGAATGGTCACTATGATATCATCCTGTTCGTAGGTATCGTGATGTCACGTGCTTAACATTCATGACCTCTTTAACAACAACATTGATATGTGAAAGGGCATGGTCTCTGTAATTTTTTACCACACTTTTAAGGTTTTTATTTGAAGCCACCAGTCCAATCAGGACTTTGTGGATAATGTAGTCAAATTTATGTTGGTCACCTTTACTTCCCAAGATATCACCTGATAATCTGTCCAGGCTAATTCGACCTTAGAGGCAAGGTCAGTTTTGAAAATTTCAGCCTGGATGCGGACTCGAAAGAAAACATCTGAACCGGCAGGAAAGCGTGTAGCCAATAAGTCAAAGCGGTTGTATTAAAATATATCCTACTGATTAATTAAAATCCAAACAATGAAATGCCTGCGTCAACAGGTAGGTATAAGACAGTAAATGTTGATTAGTCAACTGAACAATTGAGAAAACAATGTTTCTGAATCGTATAGTGCCATGTTTGTAATGAGACAGTCGCTTCCCCTCGTCTTCTGTTTTCTCAACTACATACATTGCTGTCTGTGAGATATCGTGGCACATTGAATACCATCAGTTTGCGATGATAAGTCCGCCCCGGGTACACCATTCAGGAAAATAATTACATCATTATTTATGGAAAGGAGACCGATTCTTCTCGAATAAACAGGCAACATTCAGGAGCTGCCCACTGTCTGTTTGACACTGCCTGGCGCCAATCATTCGTCAAGTTGGCTCCAGTGTCTGGTCTTTCGCTAGCGCAATGTTAACAAACGTTGTTAACAATAAATTCCTAGCTAACGAAATAATCCAGGGGTGATGTTCACCGTAGCATGAAAATGTCTTTCTCCAAAAACTGGACATTCTACTGTGTGTTAACCCTGAAAGGTCCTAATCCAACGGACGCCCATAATGCTAGAGGAATAAATCTAGGAGGTGTCAGAGTTAGGGCCAGTGTTGCCACTTTTCTTTGACAAAAAACATCCAAAACGGAGTAAAAAATATATCTTAAAACATCTAAATTTGCGTTGGAAAACATTTAGAAAAAACATCCAAATGAAAAGAGTCACAAATTACATAGCAATTGATGTGACTTACCCTATAGAATCATGTCCTCATCGTTACTGAAGTCTGCCTCACAAGATACACAGTATAAACTTAGCTTGGATGATGAAATTGAAGCTTCAGATCCAAAATGACTGGTATGCTTTAGCTGTTTCAATTTCTTTTAGTACCTAATCAGGGAGCTGATAAGTGGAACAGTCTTTTCCTACTCTTATCAGGCCGAATTTTATTGTCAAGACAGCATTTAAGAGGTCAAATGTCATCCTGTTTCTCATGTTTGATTTGATAAATTCACTGCAAATGAAAAACCATATAGAAAAACCACGGCCATCTTTAGATATAAAGAAAAGCCGGATGTGAGAAAAATATCTGCCAGCTAAACGTCAAAAACGCCATCTAAATGCAAGAAAAAACATCTAAATCTGGATGTAAAACATCCAAAATGGCAACACTGGTTAGGGCATGTTATTTCAAATAAGTCAGCGGGATGCAGACGGTCGGTGTCGAATAGGACTGACGCCCGCATACCGTCTCCTTTACGTCCCCACCCCCTTCCCCCTCTCCCCTTTCCTCTTTTTTTTTTAAATCAAAAAAAAAATATATATTATACACAAAAAAAATCAGTACAAAATATTAAATGGAAAATGTGTACATGCTATAAGCGGTTCATTTTTTTTTCAAGTTCATGTGCTAATCATTTTATGTTAATGTTTTTTTTTAGTATCCAGAAGCCATGAGTTCTTAACCCTTAGGCTCGGTATTATGGATATCGCAACCTTTCGGCCTTGATTTCATGATAAATACCGTAAATCTGGCAGAAATGTGGCTTTTCTGCCTACCCCCGGATGTGAACCCAGACCACAAGGAGTTCGTCACCCGGTCACCGCGCAATCCAGTTTAGCCAACTACGCTAGCGAGCCGGGCATTTCATGGTAATAAATAGTTTTGTTTCTTACAGTATCCAGTTTTGGTACACAATGCTTTACATGTCTGTTATTTTTTTTTTTTCAGTGTCTGTAATGGTGACATGTTGGGAGTGCATGTTTTTATTAAGTTTCACTGCTCCCATTTAACATCCCGCCTCAGCGAAGTTGGTTAAACCTGACTTTCGCGGCGGCCGGGTGACGAACTCCTTGTGGTCCGGGTTCACTCCCGGGGGTGGGCAGAAAAGCCACATTTCTCCCAGATTAAACGGTACCTATAATGGAATCAAGGCCGAAGGGTTGCGATATCCATAGTACCGAGCCAAAGGGTTTACAACTCATGGTTTCTGGATACGTAAAAAAAAAAAAAAAAACATCCCGCCTCCAACACACACAAGCACACACACACACGCGCGCGCGCGCGCGCGCACAAACACACACATACACACGAATAGAATCAGTGAGAAATATCAGCTAGAGAAATTTTACATATTGTATAGCTAATTAGTTTCGCGAGGTTCCTATGGTAGTTTGTTAAAATGTCACATTTTGATACCTAATGTTCTACATGTCGGGGTGTTTTTACTGCTTGTTATGCTTACATCGGGGTGGGGTGAGGGGTGGGGGGTTGTTTGTTTTAAGTTACCGCACCCTCCTCCCCCATTAAACCACTGCCCGCCCACCCCATCCCTCCCGACCTCACTCTTTGCCATTCTACCCCGATGCGAACCCTAGATAGAACTGCAAGGAAATGCTGGTACATGTAAAAAAAGGACCCTTTTCCGCGCCTTTAGGCGTGTTGGGAATATAGGGCTAGACTTATATTTGTATACACCAATCGGACCTACGTGAGTGATATGGTCAGTATCACGCCAACCGCCTTTACTTCCCAAGACTGCACCTGGTACACACCCAAGGCTGGGTTGACCTGGGGGGTACATGATAAAGAATACGCTAAAAATTAACTAGCTAGGCGTGAAATATTTACGAAACGCGATGACTTGCTGTATACATATGTCAAACCCATATTGGGTAAGGTTTACGCTTATCTCCCCAATGTGAGTAGGTCACTTTTCATTCACAATTTTGTTGGGCTGGTCTACTTACCTGAAGGTTACGGGTGTTACCCGCTCTGTTGTTTGCTTTCTGTGATGTCTTGCATTTACGTTTTCGTTTATAGAAAGAATGCCTGTAACATAGGTTGCAACACTCTCTAGGGGGGTTGTGTTAGGACCAGTTTCTATATGTTTTTGGAGTTTTTGGAGTGTTAAAGCACTGGCGTGCTGAAATATGCAACTTGTGATATCAACGGCATTGCAGAACGCCTCCCAAACCTTGTGCCAAGGCGACAGGTTTAGGAACTACCAATCAGAACTGAGCTAGTGTGTATATGGGCGGGGCGTGGGAAAATCAACGTTACTTTTACCCCATACTGATATTAATAAAACGGAAGTCTGTGATTAAATTTGTTTTCATACTTCAAATTCCCTTTTATATTTGATCATCGCAAAAAAAAATTGTAAATCACTAACTTCTCATTATATTATAACTTTCTAATAATGGGTTACTGAGCTCCCATTTTCTAGTAAATAAAACTCCTCGCGAGGATTCGAGTGTTCTACCGGAAGGGTGGGGGGGGGGGGGGGAGGGAGGTAGACACCACGCTCCCTTTAACAATATGGTTAAAAGCTACTAATTAAAGATTTGCTGAAAACCATCGCAGCTTAGCTGTAAACCACAACGAAATGTGCTAACGATTCTTTTACAGTGGAAGGCAAAAGACGAGATAAAACCACCACATTTTCACACCTTCATCACTCAAGACCTTCCCGCCAAATTTTTAAGATTATTCCCTATGATAACATAACACACTAGCTAACCTTCCTGCACTTTACCCCAGCGGTAAGTTGAAAGGTCATTATTGAGTCATGCAAGACGGGACCGTTATACAGCGAAGGCCGTGGAAGCTGACAGATCTCCATTAACCATACATGCAATAACCCCCGAAGTCATAACAATAAACCGAAAAAGAAGATAACGAACAAAGGGAAGTCCATTAAGTAAATCAGAGATACAAATCTGTAGAGTAATTCTCTTCATTTACATAAAACCTCTGTGTGGCAAAGAAAACATTTGAGTTTTATCAGTGACAAATATTAGATGGAAATTTCTTGAATACTATAAATAGTTGATTAGTTTCACTTCAGGTTATCAGATAGTTTTGTTTGTTACAATGTAACATTTTTGGTACACAATAGTGCGGTCATCTTTAAAAGGTTATTTTGGCGTCCACTCCCGCATCGTAATGTCAAGTGTTTAACACTCTTGACATCCTAGCCACATTATTTTATGATACAAGCAACCAAAACTAATAGATCATTTTCACCCTCGCTGAGTATAGAGCATATGATGCTGTGATCATATTTTCTAACCCATTTAGCACACTGTTTGTGATATCATCACATTTATACTGACCGCATTTACATCCCATGACATCTTCCGTGTTACTATTTTAGGCTGGTTTTTTTTTTTTTTTAATAACCAGAAACCATGAGTTTTTAAACCTTTGGCTTGGTACTATGGATACTGCAACCCTTCGGCCTTGATTTCATGATAGATACCATAAATCTTGGAGAAATGTGGCTTTTCTGTATACCCCCGGACGTGAACCCGGACCACAAGGAGTTCGTCACCCGGTCGCCGCTCAATCAGGTTTTACCAACTGAGCTAGCGAGCCGGGCATAGGCTGTGTGAACTTTGAGACCAGGGACAATTCGTTAATGCGCAGAGCAGGGATTTGAACTCACGACTATCGGCGTGTGGGTTCCGAGGCCCCATTTTTGGGAGAGGGAGAGAATAAACCCATTCGACACTAAAAAGCATGACATAAAAGGCGACTAATTATTGACATTTCCCTTGAAGTCGGAGTGCATTGGGCTTCAGCGAGTTGTGGAGTTTTAATTGTATGTGGGATAAGCTATTAAAATAATATTTGTGCATCCCAGCACATGTGAACTGATTTCCAAACAATCCCCACTCACGCGTCAATTGCTGTAGGGCTAAAAAAATTACTAGTCAAACAAAGATCAAAGACATTCGCCGCTTTAAGAAAACTGCAGCATTCGTGCAATTATAAATTACAAAATCATAAGTACATGAGAAATATAAAGTCACATGAAAACATTCGTGTTGATCCATACTTGAGTTTTCGAGATATTTGTTTAAATATAAGGGCTACGAAATATAAAACGCACAATAGCTCATCATCATCAGGTACCTTACCGACTGGCGTGTGCGATCATGCTGTTTCACAATCCGCGATCTCCTGCATCATGTATCAGTTCGTGTGCCGACACATCTCCATACCATGCAACAAGACTATCGAGAATCTTCTCTCGTTGTCTTTTTCTATCCCTCCTTCCACATATCTTTCCAATTTATATTTTCCCTTTTCTCATAAAATGTCCCAAAAATTATGTCTCCTTGTGATGTCTGTGATAAGTTGTCTTTGGGCTTCCGCCTCTTTCAAAACCTCTTGGTTGCTCTTTTTGGCTGTCCAAGGTATTTTAAGCATTCTTTTGTAAAACCACATCTCTAAGGTCTCAAGAAATTGTTTGGACTGCCTACCGATTGTCCAGGACTCACAGCCATATGTCGAAACTGGAGAGATGTAGCAAGCAATAATTCTTTTTCTAACCTTCGACGACAGAGATATATTGCATAAGCTATTCCTCATTGTATAAAATGCAGTTTTTGCCTGTCCTATTCTGTTTCTTATCTCAGTAATGCATCTTCCATCTGATGTAATCATGTGCCCAGATAATTAAATTTCTGTACTTTTCCCAAAATAACACTATGGACTTTTATCACACATTTAGGAATAATCTGTTTACTTTGATACCACCATTACTTCTGTCTTTTCATTATTTAAACTGACGCCCATTCTTACACTTTCTACCACTACAATGTCTTTCATTTACTGTAGTTCTTTCTGACTTGTTGCTATCCAGACTATGTCATTAGCATAACGTAATTTGTTAATTTGTGCCAACACACCACAATTTCGGCCTTATCAATTAGAGATCTCATTATATATTCACTGTATAGTTAAAAGAAATCGATAGCTCATAAGTGTTCAAGGTGCTTTATTAATATCGTACCCCAGATGACGTCACAGGCCATTTCAACATTTTAGGAGTGGAAAAACTGGGTTTACCGTCTTTCTGATGCTTGTAACGACCCCAAAATATTTAGAACTGGCCCTAACCCCAACCCACCTGGATGCCTAGGTCCCTCGACTGCATGCAGCCTATCTACCACCCCCTGAAATATATAGAATGTCCCTTAACCTGTAGATTTCCCCTGTTTAGGGTAGGTTATTAATAAAGCACAGTGTTCAATAATTTCTTTCTGTAACACACACATTTCGGATCACAGTCTGTTTCAAGGCTATTCAACTGGAGGCCCGAGGAACCAGTCCGGCCGCAGAGGCCCTGCAAGTGGCCCGCGGAATATTGCCAAAACAGTGATCTTTCCAATCTGGGACTCGGAACTCTGTCCTGTAACCATTCCCATTTTGCCGCCTGAACAACTCACATGAGTTCCAGCATGTGAGTCTACGTAATGTGTCAACTTCCGCTAATGTTAGCACCTTTCCCGCC
>CAJHNH020002458.1:232500-252500 GCA_905116865.2 Candidula unifasciata | reverse complement strand
TGCCTTGCCGACAGGCGTGGGCGATCATGCCTCTCCATAATCTGCGATCTCCTGCAGCATGTATCAGTTCGTGTGTCGACACACCTCCATGCCATGCAACAAGACTATCAAGCATCTTCTCTCGTTGTCTTCCTCCGCAGATCTTTCCAGTGGTCACGACATGTTCTATTTTCCCTCTTCTCACATCATGGCCGAAAAATGATGACTGTCTCTTTCCGATGTGTGTGATAAGTTGTCTTTGGGCCACCGCCTCTTTCGAAACCTCTTGATTGCTCTTTTTAGCTGTCCAAGGTATTCTAAGCATTCTTCTGTAAAACCACATCTCTGAGGCCTCTAGAAATTGTTTAACCTGCCTACCGATTGTCCAGGATTCACAGCCATATGTTAAAACTGGATGTATATAGCAAGCAAGAATTATTTTTTTAACTCTCAATGACAAGGATATATTGCACAAGATGTTTTTCATTTTATAAAATGCAGTGTTTGCCTGTCCTATTCTGTTTCTTATCTCAGTTATGCATCTTCCATCTGATGTTATCCAGGTGCCCAGAAACTTACATTTCTGTACTTGTCCTAAAATAACACCATCGACTTTTATTACACATTTAGGAATAATTCGTTTCCCTGTCTACACTGTCCTAAAAAGTGGTGAAACAGACAGTAGTGACAGATGACAGTGACAGTCTCCTTTGCTCAAGCCCTCAAGTGGTGAAAAAGCCTTTTCTCTCCTGTAGTCCAGTGGAAGGTTGAGGTTACACCCCACTCACCCCAGCTGAATTCTGGATGCTAGACCACACGAAGTACATGCAAAATCCGGTTCCGTCGATCAGTACCTGAGTTGAGTGCATGGTGCAGCACTGTGAATGTCATGGGGGATGTTTGTTGTCTGTGCTTCCAGAGATTTATGCTGTAAAATAATACTTTCAAAAGGGTGAGGAGCTGACTGTGCCATAGCTTGTGATGGCCTTACACAGCAATGTGTGTGCAAATGCTGGTTTGCCGTGACTGTTGCTTCCACCAACTCTGAATAGCAGCAATTCAGGCGACACGCTGTGGGTGTTAGCATTTCTAGCGGCTGCATATGCATTTGATGCGTGTGCAAGCTGTTGGATGATGTCGGGACTGCAGTCTGTTTGACTGCTCACTGTGGGACGGCGATTGACATTTTATGAGGTTCTCAGTGCACAGGAACTGAACAGTTAAGGGGTGACCTGTTTGCTATATACCTGTTTACGATGAAGCTCAAACCTCGACAAGTAGCCTGACTTCATATCCCAAAGGAAATTTCTGCTATGGAACTACTTGACCTGTAAATCTCCTCACTAACCCATCAATTCATACAACACATTTCAAAATACTTAAAACTAGGAAACTATGACGCTACAACAAAATCCAAGCAACAGAACACTATATAATTGTAATTCACATTTATATTTTATTTGCATTTTTGTATTGTCAAAGTCTGCATTTTTTCGTTTTTTTTTTTTTCAGTTTTGATTTTTTTTTTTTAAAAAGAGAAAAAAGAAGAAGACATTAAAATTATTGGCAGTATAAATTAATTTAGATAACACATATTTAAAAGCACAAGATGTCAAGATATTCGATGTAAACATATGTCAAGGCAGTAACTATAGCATTGCTGTTAACAATAACATGAAATGGACTTTAATATTGCTAAGAGAAAAATCACTGGAATTATAAAATTACTGTTAATGGTAACATCAACGTACTAACATTTGTGTATATTTGTCTATAAAATTGCTATTATATGTTAAATAATAAATCTAATATTTTTTTTGTATCACTGAAACAAATGCTTTAGTTCCACTGACGATAATGTGATATATGTGAACATATAACATTATTGTCAATAGAGCTACAAAATTATATGTTAATAGTTAATTGTTTAAAATAAATCTACACTATTAGTAGTACAAAAAGTAACACACACGAAGCCATATTAATATCATTACCAGCATCAGTTCTACAGGGCATTCATAACTATGAAAACCAGTATATTTCTAAACTCTAAAACATGTCTATGCTATACTTTACTTTTTATGAATATTTTATACATTTTAACACATGTAAACATTATTTTGAGTATTGAGCAAATTGTGATCACTATTTAAAAAAAAAAAACCAGACGTAACATGTGTTACGGAAGTTAAATATCTGAACACAGATTTCATAAGATAAAGCCTTTTGTTGTTGTTGTTGTTGTTGTTGCAATATTACCTTAACAACTGAGGTGAGTAAAAGAGTTTTCAAAAACTATTTATAGCCAATGTGGAAGTACTGAAGTAAATTATAAAAAGTAAGCAAACTTATGAGAAATTATGAGGAAGCCACAGCAGACTGATGAGAACACCATTGCAGCCAATCTGCATTGTGGAGACACCAGACTGATTGACAGATGAGACATGAACGACAAATAAAAACGTTTAAAAATGACGCCTTGAAAGAATCGAAACGATAATTAAAAAATGTTTCAATGGAAGAGTCTCAACAGTGTAAAGGCTGCAACACTTGATTGCCATTCCAGTTGCCATTGGTTTGAATACCCAGTGAGGCCCATTTTTTTATATTAAAGCTTAACTGGCAATTGGCATTTAGTGTAGGAATGAGAATGTGTAACAAACTTACAGCACTAAACAAGTTTAATCATCAGTATACGAGAATTTGTTGTCAAAACATTTTTTAAATAGTATTGTCTTCTACTCTGGTCATCTCCAGTGCAAGTTTGACTGTAAAATGCTGTTAAAAGTTTGTATTATGCTTTTAGGTAAGTACAGGTTACAAATAACTCAATTTAATCACACATTTTAAACTACTGTCATATTTTTGAAATATGTAAAAAATGAACATGATCTAGGACATTTCAAAGTAGCATCTAGTAGTGTATAACCGACACATAAAATGGACAGGTGTTTACCCATAAGTAAACAACATCATTATATTAAATATATAGAACAAGTTACACATGCGTAATTTATAACATGTACATAACATAGTCAAAATTAGGGATATACACTGGATTAACATATATAATAATGAGACAGAATGGAAAACATACCCACCATAGCAGATTTATCATATTTACTGAAGGAAAAACCCAAAGTGGACTTTGAGATACAAAAGGTAGATAAAATATACCTTGCTGAGGTAAATGGTGGAAGAGAAGAAGAAGAAGAAATATTCAGAAAGAGGTTATGGTTAATTTTCAATTTACACTTAGAAAGGGGGTGGGGGAGAGAGAAGAGTTCATAGATGGTTTATAATAGATATATAAACTATACAGAAATCTCAAACAATTGGACAATTACAAAAGTATCATGAGTAGTTAGAGCTTGATTAAAACATCCATCGACAAAGCCCATTAAGAAGGGAACACTGGCCCAATGAATCAAAAACATACTCAAAGATGAATGGAACTAGAAGGGAATTCGAAAAACAATTTTATCACAAGAACTCCTCTGTCGATGTAAAATCAGAAAGCAATCACAAGAAGAAGAAAAAGAAGAACTGACAAAGAAGAATGGAAAGTCATGGCCATCAGTATCTGCTGCAGGTCTAAAAACAACAGAAGATGAAAGGAAACAGAAAGGAACATGAAGGAAACAGAAAGGTGGGGGGGGGGGGGAGTCTGGAGGGGGAAGACAGAAAGGGGTTGTCATGGGCAGTTTATAAGTTACATAAAATATACGAGTTAGCGCAGTCGATAGGAGACTCGCTTTCAAATCCATCTGCGACTCGCTGCAGCCCACGGCCGGTGTTCGAAACCAGGCGGTTCCAGTGGTTCAACCAGCCTCTATGATTTACCTCTGGGGTAAATAGAGGAACGTCACTGTAGCTACGGAGGTGCGTACAGACGGCGACACAGGCGGGCAGTTTCTTATCAGCTGTCCGTACTGGTCGCAGAGCACTTATGGTTTAAAGCCGTGTGTAATAACACTAGTTCACATCTCCCTGCTGTACCTTCATACATAACAGGAAATGCAGGGGTAACTTTTAAAGATGCGTAAAGATGTCGGAAGGACAGACAAATAGATCTGCAGCACAGATACACAGTGGAACAAAGATTAAACAAATTCAACACATTATGCCTAAGGAAACATTAACTAAGGTAAGTTAAAAAAAAAGGTTCAGCAGCAAGAGAAATGTCTACTTTCGTAATAGAAAGAAGATGGCACATGAACGCATTCTAGGATAAGCCGGTCAAATAATCGCAGTCACTGAAATGGGACACCAATGGATGAAGGACACAAGAATGTCCGAGAAAGAAGCCAAATATCCCGGACTAGACTCCATAACAAACATTTAAAAAAAACGTATTCTTGAAGGAAGGTAGCAATGAAATACACTTCGGGCTTGAAATGGTGTAAAACTGATACAAGACTATAATGAAATAATAAACGAATGAACTGCTGAAACAGTAAAGAGACAAGAAGGGAAACTCGTGGGTAGTTAAAAACAAATTCATACACTCATGGGAAGTTTCTAACAGATAAAGTATACAGAATGGATTACACATAACAGCTTATAACAGTTAAACACATTTTTGAAATATGGAAGCTCACTGGCTGTTCATAAAATGTACACAAAATATACAAAATGGTAAAACTCATAGGTTTATAACAGACGCATGCAATTTACAAAATAAGAACTCATGCATTTCTTATAACAGACACTATACACAAGGAAAAACTCACCAGCAATTTTTTACAGATACATACAATTTGGAGTAGCCAGAACTACAATTAGCTTAATAAAAAAAAAAAAGTAAAGATCCCTTTACACGCCCTTAGGCGCATCGGGCATATGGGAAGAGCACCCATATTTTTACAGACCAATCGGCACTCGGTAGGTAATGTGGTCAGCATTACGCCGGCCGTCTTTACTTTCCCAGGACAGCCCATCCTGGTAATTAGCTTAATGCTTAGGCTTATATATATATATTTAAAATGTTTTTTCATATATCTGGTAAACGTAAAGTAGTTATAATGCACTGCTGCTAAAATGATCAATTTTTTTAATCAACTATTGAAACATTCTACAGAAATTGAAATGTTTTATGTTTTATTAAAACAAAACAAAAAAAGGAGCAAAAAAGGAATCACGTTGCACTATGAGCTGCCAGTTTAAAACTTTGCTCTGCCTTTGTAATGGGATAAGAATTGTCAGGTTGCAATATTTACTTTTTGTTTTTCACATTCATTTTTCTTTATTATATTTTAAATTTTTCTGTTAGTTTTAATCAATGTACTCTTTTAAATAACTGGACTGTCATTTGGTTAATTAGTTCGGATTTTTTCATAATTAAATCCTACACTGTGCAGTGACTGGGGACACCTGTTATGTACTAGGGAGCTGCGTGGTCTTGAGACATGGTGTCCGCCTCGATTACTAGAAGTTCCTGGTTCAATCCCCAGTAAGGGTTGCGATTTTTTCACGTAGACTTGGACTTCTAGTAATTACCTCTGGTCTCTCTGGGTAGTGGGATCAGACGCCCGTGTGCAATGTTGTGCACGTAAAAAATCCCTTGGCGGTTGGAAATCGAAAAGAGTAGCCTAACGGCGCTGCCCGGGCAAAATTTGGAGTTGAAAAACTACCCAAAGTATTTCCGGATCCTCGTCGGTGCTACAGAGCTTGTGCACTGTGTTGAGCTTCTTCGGACTCAGACTTGAGTTAGAAGAAGAACGAAGCACTTATAGGTTACTACCCGTGTGCCATGTTGTTGATCGGTTGTTCAAACTTCAGATCTCAAACCTGTTCTGTGCTGCTGCATTATTCTTCCTTGGCTTCCTGCAGAGTGCTTTTCTCTAGCCTAGGCAGCTGTTATTGCAGCCTGGTCATGACTGCCAGTTACAGATTAGAGTAATCACTTGGTGCTGACAAATGTCTTACTTCCCACAGAGCATTCAGTTCATTGACGTTGAGTTGAGTTGAGTTGAGTCCAGAATTGACATCACAGCACTCGGGGCATTCCCATGCATGCTACTTCCTCATCTTAAACAGCCAATGCAGAGTTCCAATACTAATGGTACGAGTCACAATCTGGTTATATGTCCGTTTTGCCTTTCCTCTGAGTGTAGTGAGCCGGCCAGACCCTTTGGTTACACCCAGGTGCCTCATTCTCTCCAGGCCATAATAATCTTCTTTCTTTGCTCATTCCGCTGCTTGTTCCCAAAGGACCTTGACCACATTTGCCTAGTCATGTATCGATTCACCACCCAGTGGTGCAGATCCAGCCAATCTTTCTGCCTGCTCATTACCCACCACACCGGCACACTGGAGAAAAAAATTCAAAGTATGCTCACAACCCTTGACCTTTCCAGTGAAGCTTGCTACTCTGCTCGAAGCATGTTTATTGACCTGCTCCACTAATTTTCTGCTGCCCACATTGGCCCTGCCCTATCGGCTTGTTCATTTCCTCATACATCTGCATATCTTGGCAAACTAAGGAACCCTTTCTATGTCAGCTGTGACCACTTTAAACATTCCAGCCACTGACACTATGTTTCGATTTTCTTGAGTAACTTAGTTACCAAGAAAACATGCTCGAGTAAAGGTTTATGTCTTCAACCAGTCTAGATTTAGTAACTGACCATCATGATCTCCATAACCAGACTACTCGTAACCAAGGTAAAGGCACCAGAAAATCATTGACAGAGAATAACCCTGAAACAATTAAGAAACAATAACAACAGATCTTTAAAAGTTATGCACTTAACATAAGAAATTATTTTTAAAAAAAAAGGTTACATTTTAAATAAAACCGACAGCTGCATACAAATAAATCCTACAAAATTAACTAAACTAGAGGGATAATCCTTTTAGGTCTCAGAAATGTAAAAACAAATCACATCAGATCACATTTAGATGTATTCACGTGCTATGAAATCACTATAAACAATTATGGCTAGCCAGCAAGAATTGCAGCCTTTATCACAAATAAATCTTTATATTAGCAATGGGCCTCAATTTGGGGATCTATTGTGGCTATGCTTTGATTGATGCACATAGACCCACCACAAACTAAGCGGTGAGTTAGGACCCTGTTGACTTAAAATTTAACATTTATAACGTCAACACCTTGGCAAATTCCTTAATTAAATCAACAAGAACTTTCAAAAAAAAAAGATTTAAATCTAGGTACATAAACTGTTGACACTAAAATAAAGACCACAAAAACATGTAAATCTACTAACTGTATAGTTTTTTAAAATGTAATAACATGACCTAGAGACCTTACATCGATTAGCATTTACTTACACACAAAAAAGTTTAATAAGAGTAATAAGCAAATTCAACCATAAATCACACACTCATATTTTTATGCACTTATATACATGTAAACAAAAAGTAGGTATTAAATAAAAGATAAACATTCTACATATACGTTTCTACTGTGACGAAAGAATTTACAAAATACTGTAGAAAAAGAAATATGTAAAATGTATAGCTTTAATTTCTGAGAAAACGGATTTATTTTTAAGGAAATGATTGTATCATAGCTTATTTTGATTAACTTTATTGCTTCACCTGATTGTTGCAATAACGAAAACAACAGATCTTTACCCGGAAGATAATAAGTAGGTGACTTAATTAAAATACAAATATCAATAACAACTAAAATAAGTAGTCAAAATAATTGCAGTAAGGCAGTGAATAAATAGCTAATAGGATAGGTTTAATTATGTTTGATGATTTATTTGTGAAATATGTTTTGCATAGATTAATGTAATGCAATAACTGAAAGTGGCTGGATGATGTCTGAGAAGAAAATACAAACTGGCATATCAATAAAAGATAAAAAGACTGAAAATAACAAGGCTGTTAAAATTCCTGAGCTTAGTTTGTGCTGGCTATGCTAAAAGTCAGCCATATCAGCAAAGATGCATTATTTAACAAATAACAGTAATATACGTTCATAATAATTGATAACAGTTACATAGAGGTAGACATATACAATAAAAACAACAGAAGTATATGAGTATGCATTGAAAGTAATAAAAACAATGCTTTTTATGTTTTCAAACAACTAGCTACAGAAGATTTCTCGAATTTGAGCACTATCTTGAAGCCTCTTCTCTTTTGTTCAACAAACTTTCTTGGAATACTAGTAACAGTATAAAATAAGTGGCAATATAAAACAGTATTTTTGTGCCATGTTTTAAAGCATATAATGAGTCAGTGGGATCTAGTATACCAGTCATCAGGACGAGGTATGATGGTAGAGTGGTAAGTACATTTATCTGCCAAAATAGAAGTCATAGTTCAATCGCCAGAGGTGGCAGAAATATGTATTTTTTTATATTTTATTTTTAACCAGTATGGCTGTCGAATAAACCAAGCCTCTAAAAATGGTTATCATATGATTTTCAGAATAGTCTAAAAAATGCTTAAAAATAAAAATAAAAAATAAAATAAAAGAGCACAATGAAGTCACTTGGGCTACCAGGTCCCAAACATTTCTTGATACTCATTTTGATTTGTATCTATCATAAAATAATCCACAATGTTGGAAACTCACCCCCCCCCCCCCCCCCCCACGCACCCACTCCTTTTCCCACTACGGGATGATAAGTTGAGTTTAGTTAAGTTGAGTCAAGAATTGATATCACAGCCCTCGGGGCATTCCCATGCATGCCCCGTCCTCCTCTTCAGCAGCCAGCGAAGAGTTCCAAACGGATGGTACCAGTCACAGTCTGGTTAAATGTCCATCTTGCCTTTCCTCTGAGTGTAGTCAGCCGGCCAGACCCTCTGGTTACACCCAGGTGCCTCATTCTCTCCTTGCCATAATAATCTTGTTTCTCTACTGATTCCGTTGCTTGTTCTTCTGCCAGCTATAGCATCCTTACGTAGACAGTGTTAGTGTTAGATTATGCAGAAGAAATGACAATTGAATTCTCGCCGCTTTCCTTCACCTTTCCCCACCCCTCCTCTCTCTTACTCTTATCACTATGTTAATCACAATTACATCACTCTATCATTCACACTCACTAAATCTCTTACAAACATTGACTTATTTGTATGGGGCAAATGAGATATTATTACTCTATCTAAAGAAAATACACCTGACAAGATCTTTTCTTAGGAACACCACCCTTAAGAAAAGAAAAAAAAAAAACACTTAACAAAATATAAAGAAATTCCACAAAACGTATCATGTTAGTTTGTTAAAATAAACACTAAGAAAAGAAAACAATATGAAATCTCATACGTTAGTTTGAAAGTAAAATGTTAACTTTTAACAATATAAGCTTTAATATTAAAAAAAAAACTAAGCAAAGTCAAAATTAATTCTATATAAAAAAAAAGACTATACAAAAGAAAAAAGATACTATAAAATTGCATATGTTAGTTTCAAAGCAAAATGTTGTAAACCTGTAAAAAAAAAAATACCCTTAAAAAATTGTACGCTAAAAAAAAAAAAAAAAGGAAATTCTACAAAATTCCACATGTTAGTTTCAAAGTAAAAGAAATCATAAAAATTGTAGGTTTTTACATATTACATCAATGTCTTGCACAAAACTTGACTTAAACAAATAATTATCACCCTTAAATTTTTAATAAAACCAAATTCCTCTACAAACCTAAATGCCATTTTTGTTGTCAATATTGTAAAATTGCAACCTAATAAACTAAAATAAAATTCACATTGCAGATATTGCTGTTAACAAATAAGAGGACTTAAGTAAGAATGCTAAAACTTATGTCATTTTCATTTATTTAATATTTTGTAATCCTACTGAGGTATATGTGATGCATGTTATGTTTTCTCATGAGGTATTTATTCAGCATCGAAAGTGTTCTCACTATTTAAACTATTCTCATTAATAAAAAAATATTATCTGTTTGGATTGCATGAATAAATATGTGCGGGTGTGTGCGCTCGCGCGAGTGTGTGTGTGTGTGCGCCCGAGTGTGTGTCTATGTGCGCACGTCTATGTGCTTGTGAGTGTAAACATTCTCTTCAGTCCATAAAACAATAAACAAAATAATATAATTAAAATATTGATGAAATTCCTACCATCTCATGCACAAAAGCACTCAGATCACGAGGTTCAATGATAGACCACATATTAGAATTGCAAAATATTTGTTTTGACTTGAACACCTCAGACAACTTTAAAATCTAAAAGTGAGTCAACAAATGACTCCCACGCTACCCATAAAACACAAGTCTTCAAAAAGAAACAAACAACGTCTTCGCGTGTTAACCATGAGCTGTGTGATTTGTATGTGCATTTTGTAGCGGATGAAGATGACATGAATTTCACCGAAACATCAGGAACTGGGAAATATTTTCCCGCACTGAAGTATAAAAAATCTCCCCTTTGAGATACAGTATGAGTTTGAGTGCACGAGTTTCCGCGATCTCACTGTTCAACTTTGTGCGATCTTCTCAATAAGTTCTTAGTACTTAATTCAATAATGCACACAGTCAACTCATAATTGTTCATTTAGTTAATTCACTGATATATATATATATATATATATATATATATATATATATATATATATATATATATATATATATATATATATATATATATATAGTCACATCATTGATTCACACGCAGTAACAGAATAGGTAGGTGTTCATATACACAGTCACACGGTTCGTTATAACTGTCAGTTATGTACAAGTAATGATTTCATTATTGTTCAGTTAACTTTTTTCTTCCGAATGCACACCCAATATTTAACTGGTTTACAGAAAGTCATTTCACAATTGTTCTGGCAACCTTTTGTGTGTGTGTGTGTGTGTGACACCTAATCACCTGATTAACATAATATAGTTATCTCACCGGAGTATTTACAGCCATCCTATATGGGTACATACTGTCATCTGACCAGCTCTCATTGAAGTACATAGACACCTAAGTAGAATACATTTTGTCGCTGTGATACGTATGCATAACCAAATAGTTAATACATATTTGGTTATGTTACTGTGATAAGTTATCTTATCTTATTAGTACACATAGCAGCGTCTCTTCAAAATATATATATATCAGGGTTATTCAGCAAAGTTAACTCAGGGACCCCAATTCTGAAAGTGGGTATCAGCGAGACCCAACCCGCGGCATAGAATGATGATTAATATAATATAACTGCCAATGATCCCCGGGCCACTTGCTAGGTTTTTATGGGCCAGACTGAGTCCGCGGGCCGCCAATTGAATAGCCTTTACATATATAGTTACCTCACAATTACCACATTTGCTTATTACTATATCTCATTGAGGTGCATAGGCATAATATTGAAGTATAGTCGTCTTGTTGAATTATGCATAGCCACAGTATATATAAGGTTATGTTACCGAATATAGTCAACTTATTCGTATGCACAGGAGCACCTCGTATTAAGTTATGTAACTGAGGGGCATAAAGTCAGATTACCTCATTAGTGTACATAAGAGCACCTCTGTGTCATATAGAGTTACCTGACTAGTTAACAGTAACCATGCTTCGTTATATTTCTCAGGTGCATTGTCAAGCTACCTCATTCGTATACATGTGGTCATTTACCTGTCCTGCCATAAGGTTATTACTAAAACCATAAAAACTGGATATTAAATTTACAAATGTCACACTGGCATATAGCTCCAATACTGGCCTCAAGTTTACTCGCTAATGCACAAACACGAATAAAACTGGTCATTATCTTTACCTCTTTAGTATTCATATTTTCATCTTCCTGAGGTACATATAGTCAGCTTGTTTATCGAGCCTACTGATGCACATATAGCCAGCTTGTTTATTGAACCTACTGATGCACATATAGTCTGCTTGTTTAACGAACCTACTGATGCACATATAGTCTGCTTGTTTAACGAACCTACTGATGCACATATAGTCTGCTTGTTTAACGAACCTACTGATGCACATATAGTCTGCTTGTTTAACGAACCTACTGATGCACATATAGTCAGCTTGTTTATCGAAGATTCCATTGTCTTCAATGTCGGTGTCATTAAGTGCACGAGTTCAATTTTTACGTTGATTCCTTGTAATCTCACTGGAGCTATGGAGTTCATGCTGTGTACGATGCCTAATCTAACATTCTCATTGCTGTTGATATCAGGTGTTCTTTTGACATTGAGACCGTATTATTAACAATTATCTAGACAGCAACAATTTGTAGAGCCTATTATCGTTGAGTTTCTTGAAGACGATGTATTGAAAACATTGCCTTTGTTTTTATTATGCTCATACATCGCATACAATTTTGTTGTATTGTAAATTAAATTAAGCTTGCTTTGGTTTCACAAGGGCCTTCTTTATTAAATACTTTCATTTAATTTTTTCTTGGCACATTCTTGAAAACAGTCACTATGTTCAGAAAGGCACAATATATACAGAAGTTTCGAATTAACATATCAGTCAGGCAATAACATATGTAACCTGTCGATGCATTCTAGTTTAAATATGGTTGTAAATCAAGAAATGGAGTTTACATACGGTTGTAAAGCATGTAGTGTAGTTTAGCAGTTTCGTTTTTCAAGATAGCTACCTGAGCTCTAAGCTTCAAATTCTCTTGCTCTAAATATGCTGCCCTCATGGCAATTTCTTCTTCTTTTTGTCGTCTGGCGTCTCGTGACCTTTTCGCAGCCTCATTGTTCTTCCTTCTTCTGTCCCAGTAAGCATCATCTTTTTTTACATCCATAGAAGATTTTCCTTTCCTCTCATTATCACTTCCACCTGAATCCTCTTTAGAAGAGCCTGGGCTGGATGTGCTAACCATGGTACTGCCGTTAGCTGTGCTGACGTTGACACTGATACTACCAATACCTGCTGAACTGTTGCCACTGTTTATAGTTGAGCTGCTTGTGGTAGCAGTTCCAGAGCTAGAACTTTCTCTGTTCTCTGCCCTGCGCTTCCGCTGCAGTAAATGTGATGTGATTGGAGTCAAAGGAAAAGGTGGAAAATTAACGGGAGAACTGGAATCGTAGAGAGATTGCAGGCTTAATGTTGAAGAGGGCATTGTCCCAGTTCCTGCCATCAAGGGATTTGCATACATGGCGAACGGATCTACTGGGTACATTTTGAATGGTCTGATTGGCGCCACACGAGGTTCTGAGATTCGGTCCCCTGCAAGAACTGGTTTTATATCGTCATCTCCAGAAACAGCTTCCTGTTGTTCTGGAGAATGTGGCTCGGAATAATTACTTGTGCGGTTGACTTCTGCGTGCATCGCTGAACTCATCGCTGAAGACACCGAGGATGTATTCTTCAGCTGAAGGTGGGGTGGAAGCTCAGGCAGATTTCGAGTCTTTGCCAGGGGCGAAAACAAGGGTGAATTCTGCGCCAGGGGAGAAAACTGTGAGCCACCAAGTGTCCGACCATTATTTGGGCTGTGTCTTCCAAGGAAAGAAGGGTGTATGGAAGTTGCTTGCGGAGATGTCCTCAGACGAATCTTGATTTCTTCGTGAATATCGGACAGGGTACTGTCTGAAGATGCCCTGCCAGAATCATTACTGACTAGGTCATGATGTCTGGATGTCTTTTGGGAAGTGACATCATATGATGATATGCTCAGATCCAACGCTGCCTCAGACATGGCTATTGATTTGTTTATCTGAAAGAGACACAAAATGCCAAATGTGTAGAAGACTGTTACGTGTGCCAGATAATTGGCAGTGATATCATAAAACAATGAGCATATGAATATTTACATAATATTCCGTTACCATAAGTGTCAGATGTATAGAAACGTCATTACTGGACTAATAAGTGGATTCACTGTTACGAATTCTTTGTAAAAAGCTGATGAAACAAATAACGGTCAATTACAAAAATTCGCCTGGAAGGGGACTGGAACCCAAAACCTTCGTCCCAACATGAAAAATAGTCTAGTCATGGCGATACCGTGAATCTCCAATGTTCTTTCATTGTATATTTCTGAGCGAAGAGGGTAAAAGGGGAGGCGGGACAGGCGTGGTGTAGCGGTTAGATGCTCACCCTTTGATCAGAAGCTGGCGAGTTCAGGTCCTGACGGAGCCAAACTGGTTGTTTTTGTTTTTTTTATAAAGGACCTTGGCGCCCAGGTCGACCCCGCCATAAATGAGTACCAGGTAAAGTTATTGGAAGTAAAAGCGGCTGGTTGGATGTTGACCGTCTAAGCGAACGTCTAGCCTCTTCACCATGGTGGCTCCCGTAGTCAAGTGTAAACAACTCTTCATGCGGCTGAGCGCCAACCTCTAGAATAAATGCAAGTGGTAAAATCGTCTAGAATTTCTTCTTTAAAAAGTATTTGTTGATACATTTTTTTTTCGGATATATTAAATTTATTTGGTCTTTAGCACCTAATTATAATAAATTATGGTTCTTATTATTATTGCTCGCTCAACAAGGATTAAACAACTTGAGCTCCTCCCCAAGAAAATTAAAAAGCGAACCACACTTCCCCTCCTCATAAGATTACCTAGTGACGGGCACCTGCCTCGGGGAAAATAATTACCTACCAATGACCTGTCTACTATGTATGTATTTAAGTGTATATATATGTGTGTGTATATATATATATATAAACTGAAAACTAATGCAAGGGTGTAATGGTAGTAGATTGGGGGGGGGGGGGAGATAGGATTAAAAGGCACAGGTAACAACACACAAATTTAAAGCAATAAGTTTGGGTTGCACCAGCGGGCATGTTCCCGCAAATTATACTCCATTTGGACACTGCAAGGTGCAAAATATGTAAGAGGAGATGAGGTGAGCAAAAAGAATAGGGTTATGAAAAGGACAAAAATGGACACTGGCCCAAAGGTCAACTACATGTTTGAAAACCTGCAACAACATATCAAACAACATATCAAATTACCTATAAATTGATTTTGAAAGAAAACCACAATCTAGCTTTCATAAACTGTTTTCAGTAGATATAATAAATCAGCTCAAAGAAATGAAAACTTATCACTCCTGTCCACGATTGCTTTCTGAAAGATTAACACCCAATGACTCAAAGACACACTATTAGTATGAGACCCCATCAAAAGCAAATTTACAGAAACAACGTCCCACTGTTTATCATTAGGGTACTATCTGTTACAACGTATCCTGTAGCTTCCAGTTTGGGTGAGGATTTTGTTGTTGTTTTCGTTGATAATTTATTTTCTACTCGCTGTATGGGTTCAGGGTCCCATTGTATGGAAAACAGAAACCCAACAATTAAAGTTACGATTGAAAGGACGCTTCCTTAGCGATATTGGTGACATCTAAAGAGCCGTAACATCGACTTTAATTGCCATAACAACATAAGAACTACAGAGGTCGTTCCAATGTTCGTGAAATCGTGTCACTTGCTGTATCAATACACAATAGTGTTACTTTGAATAATTTACAGGTTTTTTCTGCAACTGTTGATTATTTTAATTTTTATGGATTTAGTCTCATTACTTAATTTTCGAACGTTGTGTATGAGTGTGTGTGTGTAAAACTTAGGCCATGTATGTTTAAAGTTACAATACTATAACAATTATCCCCGAGGGCCCTGAAAATAGCCAGTCCGTAAATATATAGCCTCACGGCTAAAAGGAGTTTCTGGGACCTCTTCACGGGTGATCCTCATCCGCATAATGGCACTTTGTGTCACCAGGTGTTTATCGCTTGTATGATGTGAGGTTTGGGTACAACTTACCTACTTACCTACATGCTCGAAAGTTTGACAAAACCGTCCTTGTACTCGACATACTTTTTTTCATTATTTAAAGGCACAATCCCGGCTTTTATTGGGGGCACAAATATAGCCTAGCGGTTGAACAGGGTTTCTGGGATTTGTGCCCAGATAACTCGTCGCATGGTGGCTCTCTCCAAAAAACTGTGAAAGGTTGGGTACTAAATATCGTTACTGCTAGTTGTTTCCTTATACATCAGAGGGACTCAGGGCGATTTGCTTGATACATAGTGTAACAACTAAATAAAAGTAATATAATATAAATAATCTAATTAATTAACGATATTGACAAATTTACCTGTAATGAAACTGGAGCCTTTATCTTGAAACTGTATGAAGTGATGCAATCAACTTCAAATTTCCCGACTGGAAATGACAGTAGAATTTGCCGCCAAGAATCTGGAATATGTCCGATGTTTCTCGCTAGGCTGTGTTCAAGTAAAAGTTGCCATTGTCATAGACTGTACTTACTGACATTGTCGTTTGCTTGACTGAAATCATGCAGCGGTGATGACACTAAAACTCAGCTATCTGATATCAGTGGCGTATGAACACGAAGCTACGGCTTCAGGAGTCAAACTGGTAATTGATATTTGATATCTGAAATTCCAGTATCTCTAATATTTAGAGAAAATACACTGTTACCTTCGAAAATAAACAAATGAACGTCTGTCGAAATGCAATGTTGACGAAAAGCAGCTGTGAGTATCTTTGTATGTTACTGCTGATTTTTTTTTCTCTCCTTACTTTCTTGTAATATGTTTTTGAGCGTCTTTGATGGCGGCAACTGTTACGTCGAGCATAATTCTGTCTGTTTTAATATGTCGAAATAACTACCTGATTATCATTTCAACATAATTAATATCAGAACGTTCTGATGAGAATGGCGTTTATTAAAATAATGATATAGCATGTAGATTCTATAAATGTTCTTTTTTTCCGCTCTTCTTTAGTCATCCGCAGAAAAACTCCAAAGCAGACCTGCGACCAACTGCTCTGGTGCTCAGGTTGTATGTGGGCGAGAAAACGGTATGGTCAGTTAGTTAACTGGCCTTCGCTTACCCGCTGACCGAATGTCTCATGTGGCGGTCAGTTTTTTTCTTCTTTACTAGACTTTGTGCAATGTGATCCCGACGTCGTGTCTGCGTGTTGCTTGGCGCTTCGGTGTTCGGTGAGACTAGCCAGTGGCCGATGAGAACGCGGCGAGTGGGCATGCACTGGACAGACAGGAGGAATTGACCACTGCCTAATGCACACGCGTTTGGCTTTTGTCTTTGAAAGAAACACATCCCTATCCGGATAGAATCCCCCTTTCCCTATGGGAACTATTGTTATGGGGCGAAAGGTAGGGACAGAATGGGTAGGGGCCATTTAGGTACATAAATGTCTTAAAGATCATAGGGTACGTTGTATTCTGTTTTGCTGACCATATTTCCTATTTATAAGAGGGAGGTGGGGACTGGGGAGGCGAGATTATGCTCTAGCAAAGGAAAGGGGGTGGGGTTTGAAGGCCTTCCGGGTGTCATCACGGGGGGGGGGGGGGGGAATTTAGGCAGAAATACGTGTTTTGAAAAAGAAAAAAAAAAATGTTTGGCTTACGTGAACGCTTCGGTCATTGATCACTTTAATACAAGCCATGACAGAACAAGAAATATAGTTTTGCCCGGGCGCCTGTTAATTCAGAGACCAAAACTGCCTGGTTTCTCTCAATGCTAATCTTGTGTGCCGGCTTTTCCTTTTCAGAAGGTTGTGCTGTAAAAAGAACTAAGCGTCGGAGGTATTGGTCAACACACGGCACTATGGGCCTGCGATTGAATGGAACCATGACACTTCATGACGTGGCCACATATGGGCACTTGACCACTTAACTGACGCAATCCTAGAGGTGTGTTTACGGATAGTTCGGTTGGGAATTGGTGTGTAAGTTTGATTAACTTGCAGCTCAGGAATTATTGTGTGGACGAATGAGTCAGCATTTTGCAAGAAATCTAAAGGTGAAGTAGGCGAGCCAAATAGATCAGGTTTGCGAATTACTTGATTATCTTGTTTCTTTCTTCTTCCTTTGTTTTATATATATATATATATATATATATATATATATATATATATATATATATATATATATGTATATATATATATATATATATATATATATATATATCTATATATATATATAGAAAGGACGCTTAGTGTTTCTAGCAATACACATTATCTGTTACCTTTTCAGGATTATTTTGTTTCTTAGCAACTTTTATTTACAATTTTGGTGAGTGCCCGCCTCTTTATAAAAATTGTATCGTGTATACCGGCACCGTTTCATATAAGGGGAAAAAATACCTGCTAATATGTGTTTTCATTGAAAGGATTTAATCGAACTGACGTTAATTGATTGAATTTCTGTTAGAACATTGAAGGCTAATTATTAAAGAAAAATGTTTCCTTACACAAATCTCTTTCCCCGCGATAGTAAACACAAGACACCGTTTTCAGATCCGTCTGCTAGAGTAACCGGATTCATCTTCTTTTGTGTTCGTTCTATTAAAAAAAAAAAAGGGGGGGGGGGGGGTGGTGCGTGGTCTCGAGGCAGGGTGTCCGCCTCGAGTGCTAGAGGTTTCGGGTTCAATACCCGGTAAGGGCTGGGATTTTCTCACGTGGACTTGGACTTCTAGTAATTTCCCTTGGTCTGTGGGTAGTGAGATCAGACATTGTGTACATTGTTGCGCGCGTGAAAAATCCCTTGGCAGTTGGAAATCTAAAAAAGTAGCCTAACGGCGCTGCCCGGGTCAAATCTGGAGTCTAAAAATCTACCCAAAGTGTGCTACAGAACCTGTGCACTGTGCTGAACTTCGGAATCATACTTGAGTTTGAAGAAGAACGGAGCACTTATGGGTTAAACGCGTGTGCTATAATATTGATCCGTTGTTCAAAACCTCAAACCTCAAAACCTCTTTTTTTTTTAAAAGCGGTTGGAACGTTGTGTTGCGTGTTTACTGGTTGTGATATCTACACTTTTCGGGCCAACACGTCCGATTTAAGTGAGTCCTAAGAGAGGTTGACCTAGCCTTGTGTGGGTACCAGGTAAAGTCCTGGCAAGTGAAGGCGACCGACTTGATCTTGACCACATCACCACCAACTGCCGACTGGTCTACGAAATATAGTTCTAGTGCTAGATGCCCAATACTTCAGAAGACGTGGACACGGGTCCTTTACTTTATTTATACTTTTTTAGCCACCGTTTGCACATGCCTGTTGAGTAACTATAGGTCTATTCCCGCCACCAAATGGGACCCCGGGACCCACACCATACAAACCCAGCTGATCTTCTTCTTCTTCTTAGTGTTGACTGGCTTCAAACTCTGGCTGCTCGTCAACTTTTGGATTTTGGTATTGTTCCAGAACATGAGCTTTACATGTACATCCGTTTTACATATCGGGTTTGTTTGTCTGCGGACTCTTTTTTTCTCGTCTCTTAGGCAGATGCAATCTGACTTTAAAAGAGTCTTAATTAGTCGCCTTTTACGACATGCCTGTATCCTTCTCCCTCTCCTTCAGAAAGGCCTCCGAATCCACACAGGGAACCCAGTGGATCAAGAGGTTATGTCCAGTCGCCTTTATTAAAGAAGCTTCCAGATACCAGACCTGTTTCTCAGTGCTTTTTTTCCCCTGTGGTTCTAGGACGGCGTCGTGTGCTGGTGGGGCGGGGGGGGGGGCGGAGGGGAAAGAGATAAGAACAAACCAGCTGCCTCCCTAACAAGCATGCCGTAAAGATTACCATTTAATGGTTTCCTCCTTCAGCGCGAGAGGCAGGATACCAACAGTCTGCATACAAACAAACCATATAGGTGAAACGGATGTTCACAGATTTTGCTTATTTGTATGCAGACTGTTGGTTCTGTACCTCTCAGGCAGATGCACTCCGACTTTGAAGGAAGCTCCCAATTAGTAGACTCTTACGATGTGCTTTTCTAGGGAGGCAGTGGGTCTATTCTTGTTTTCCCCCACAATAGGACCGCGGAACCCACAAGGGGAGAGACGTGAATGAACAACGAGAGCTTTCCGCGGTGAGTTTACAGCTGGTGAACGAAGAGAAGAGGGCTAATCCTGTGCCTGGATGACTGTCAGGTTTTCCTTTTCCTTTTCAGAACACTAACATCGATCCCCCGTGTGGGTTCCGGGGCCCTATTGTGGGAAAAAAACAAGAATAGACCCACTGGGTTCCCCAAAAAGCATGTCGTAAGAGTCGACTAACTGGGGATCTTCCTTTTAAGTCGGATATATATATCTGCCTGAGAGGCAAGGAACCAGCAGTCTGC
>CAJHNH020002458.1:202500-230000 GCA_905116865.2 Candidula unifasciata | reverse complement strand
GTCATCACTGAGGGTGGTGACAACATGTCAAAACGCAGTCCGTGTGCCTGTGAAACGTTCTTGTCAGTTCGCCAACTGCTGTAAAAAGAGACAGACGTTGAGCCATTCGAAATGATACCCGGGCGTAAGGAAACCTACCCACTGACGTTAGAAGTGGCTTTTCTGCCTGCATATCCCACTTATTAGGGTGGCAGAGAATCTACTTCTTCTTCTTTTTCTTCGCGTTCTTTGGCTGTAAATTCCGGCAGAAAGCTCAGGCTGTTTGCCCACCTCTGGACGTTAGTCTTGTTCCAGGACATAAGTGTTGCATGCACATCCGTTTAACAGGTCTGATTTAACTGTATGCAGATTGTTGGTTCCTTGCCTTTCAGGCAGATGCACTCCGACTTCGAAGGAAGTTTCCAATTGATCGACTCTTACGTCATGCTTGTTGGGGAGGCAGTGGGTCTATTCTTGTTTCCCCCCACAAGTGGGCCTGGAACCCACACGGGGAGGCAGAGAATTAGTGAACTCCTATAATCCAAGTGGTGAAAGAAAGACACTGCCGTTGGATAGGAAACACGGTGAGAAAACTCGAGAACAATATAACTCGAAAGTGTTTGCACTAAAAGTTATATATATTTGATAAACTAACAGATAATGTATGTGAATAAAAAATACATAAACAATAGATTGCACAATTTATTGCCTTGCATATTACGCTGTATCTCGTCAGTTGTATACCTCAGCAGTAATTACATAAATAAATAAACAAATAAATTATGTCCGTATTCCATAGTTGTGGATTTCAAGCTGTACGATAGACATGGCCAATAAGACCCCTTTTTTGGGGGGGTGCCTAGTTGACCATGTATTTTAGTGCACTTGTATTCATGGCGAGGCGCAGACGCCGTCTGGAGGTGACAGGTTCAATTCCCGGCACGGTAACTATAGCTTTCGATTTTTATGTTGTCTAGTGTGTTCTTCTATCTTTCTACTTCTTTCTATGAGTGCCGATCAAAACACTTTCTATTACTCGATTAATTACACAAATAAAGCAGATACATGACTGCCTGTTTTACCAGGGCAGTCGTAAAACCAGAACCATACCTTTCTGTATACAGAGTTCCGCAATTGATCGACGCTCATAGAAAAAATTTGAAAGATAGAAGGACACACTAGACAACATTATAATCGAAAGCCGGGAATCAAACTTGTCATTCGTGTGAGCCTCTATGAAAACTACTGTTATAAGATACAAGACTAACTAGGCACCCCTAAAAAAAGATTTCTTTATCTATCATACAGCTTGAAATCCACAACTATTTATTTGTTTGCAATAGAAAGAACTGGGAGTTGCCGTGGCGCAGCGGCTAGTCACTCGCGTGCCGATCAGAAGGTCGTGGGTTCGATCCCTAGCTAAGATGGACTTTTTTCACAAGTAACCTTGACTCCCAGGTCGACCCAGTCTTGAGTGGGTACCGGGCGCAGTCCCGGGAAGTAAGTGCGGACGGCGACCCTGTGCCGATTTGTCCATAAACATATAGGTCCAGCCCTGTATACCCTTTACGCCTAAATGCGTGGACAAGGAACCTTTACATACTTTTACTTTACTAGGAAGAACTGGGGACTGGAAATAAAGGCACACACACACACACACAAAAGGGGGCCGCGTTAGCGCAGTCGATAAGAGGCTCGCTTTCAAATTCAGCTGCGACTCGCTGCAGCCCACGGTCGGTGTTTGAAACCGAGCGGTTCCCGGGGTTCACCCAGCCTCCAGGAAATGGGTACCAGAGTCGACACTCTGGGGTAAATGGAGGAACGTCGCTGTAGCTACAGAGTTACGTGCGAACTTCAACACAGGCAGACAATGCTTATCAGCTATCCATAATGGTGGCAGAGCACTTATGGTTTATAACCGTGTGCAATGACGCTGGTTCACATCTCCCGACTTTACCTTATTTTTAAACACAAAACAAAAAGAAGCGGTCTAGTGTTAAAACGAAATCCAGGGCATGGTGTGAGCTGCACACAGTAGCAAAGAATAGGACCACTCGTTGTGAAGTGGTTAAGGGTCTACCCACCCTCAAGGGATACAGAGCCAGAAAAAAAAATGCCGCGTAAGTCGAGGGTGATAATTCTGAGAATCAGCGTCCGGCTTGTGCAGTCGCCACAAACACTGCAGGCTATAAATTTTACTCATTTGCTTCGTGCAGAAAAAAATAAGGGGGGAGGGGGAGGCACCACCCAACCAAGAAGCCGAACACAGTTCTACCAAAAGGAATGCTCAACTTGGCTCCCCTACCTTCAAACGCACTTTATTTAAACTAAATTTCCTTAAATTTCTTCTTTTTTTTTTACCCCTACCCCAAAGAGTCTGGAAAAAGAGAGAGAGAGAGAGAGAGAGAGGGGGGGGGGGAGGGAGAGGGGGAGAGGGGGGTGCAGAGTGGGAGATACAAAACTATCTTAATTTCTGAAGTAGCTTCAATTTCCTCTGCAACAGGACGTTAGCTCGTTGCGTTGTGGTTTACCGCTTGACATCTGCGCGTCTCGACCCAACACACCTCATTTCAGTAAATCCCTAAATGTCGCCCTTTACAAAATACTTGATTAAGGCAAAGTGGGTCTACACCCCCCCCCCCCTTTTTTTTTTTGGTTCCTTTCCCGGCTCCTCCCATCAGGTGCTCCGGAACCCACACGGTGTTTTGAAGTAGCGTAACTGAGAAAGACATCGGCCAGACATCCCGGTTATCTCTGGTGTTTATCTAGCTTCTCTTCCAGCAGTCTGGCGGTAAGGTGTGACGATACTCTCACATCCGTGTGACCTTTAGCTCCAAGCATACATGAGGTCACCATGACATTCTAGGCACACACACAAAAACTACTAGACTTGTTAGTGCAGTGCTGCTTCAACAAGTTTTTAGAGACTAGTTCGGTTCTTCTTGAAAAGGGTTGGAATTTTTTTTCACGTGGACTTGGACTTAATAGTAATTCCCCCTAGTGTCTGGGTAGTGAGATCGGACGTCCGTGTGCATTGTTGCGCCCGTATATTAAAAAAAAAAAAAACTCCCTTGGCAGTTGGAAATTGAAAAGAGTAGCTTAACGGCCCTGTGCACGAGTTAGAAGAAGAACGGGGCACTTTAAGGCTACAACCCGTGTACCATGATGTTGATCAACTGTTCAAAACTTCAAACTTTAAACTCATTGAAAACTGGCCTCAGTAAGACTAGACCTGTTTTTCTTAAACTGGCTTCAAAAGATTAGACTAGACGATTATTCAGTGCTAGAAGATGACTAATATGCCCCCCTCCCCCACCCCATTTTTTTCTCACCCCTTTGTAGAGGTTCTTCTAAACACGGCTGCAAGTCGGTTTTACTAGACCACACATAGTAATAGAGTACCAGATTTACTTGTCCGGCTTTGCCCTGGATAGTAAAAGAAAGTTTAATTCTCCCATCCTTTACTTCTTCTTGATCTGCACCGCTGCCGCATATGTACTAGAAATTCTACGGAGTAGCCAGTACAATATGAGCCTTCCGTCTTAAAGTCTCTCTTGGACACCACCGTTTCCTCAACCCGCCAGTGTCCCATTTCTGTACATGTTTTGTGATTTTCTGTTCGTCCTTATTGGAACTTTTTTTTTTTGGGTAGCAAATCGTGTTTTAACGGTTTGTATCAGCTGGTCTCGGAGTTGCTGGAAAAGGTAGAGAGAAAGGAGACTCCTAGACAAGTTCTGGGGGTCAGGGGTGGTGTGATCAATGAGCTAAAATTCTTAAATGCGCAATAAGCATTGTTATTGTTATTATTATTATTATTATTTATTATTATTATTATTATTATTATTATTATTATTATTATTATTATTATGTACCAAAGGATGGCTTGGTCCAGAACTTGACTGCAGATCAGTTCAACAGATGTATGCAGACGTATATGTGTGCTAGATCTAAGTTTCAAGAGAGAGAACATGAAAATATATTTTTTTTAAATAATGTAAGGGACACAAGAGAAAAGAAATATTCAAAGGGATATAACTCTAGTGACAAGTTTACTTCTACTGATTGTACCAATAATTAAAAGAAATACGCATAAACCTAGCCGACAGTGTGATTGTTAAATTAAACATTATAGGTATAAAGGCAATTGAAAATTCAAGCCTGTAGTAGTCACGTCTTAGGAGAAGTTAACAGTGGAATTGCAATAAACACACAAAGTACAGGTAGGCGTTTGTGCTTTAATAATAGAGAGGAACTGTAAATATCTAAATATAGCATTATTCTGCCATATTCCTTACGTCCTTTTTAGGACGTAATTTTTAGTTATTTGAAACCCCACTCTGGCTTTTGCCAGGGGCCGCAATATAGGCAGGCCATCAATATGGCCAATTGTCTGAACGCGGTTTCTGGGACCTCTCCACGGTGATCCTCATCCGCATGGTGGCACCCTGTGTCATCGGGTGTTTATCGCTTGTGTGATGTCCTGGTGGGGTAGAAAGTCAGTCAGTCAGCATTACGTCTTAATGCAATCGCTATAAGTCCTTACGTCCTTTTCAGGACGTAATTTTTTGTTATTTGAAGCCCCACTCTGGCTTTTGCCAGGGGCCGCAATATAGGCAGGCCATAAAAATGGCCAAATTTCTGAACTCGGTTTCTGGGACCTCTCCACGGGATCCCTAGTCAGTGCAGTTCTTGCAGTCATTTAATGATATCCACAGCCTATGGATCGTTGTAATATCTCAGAGCCGGGAAAATAACGGTTTTTTCCCTATTACATTTAGTGACCGGGGGTGGGTAGTCTCGAGGCATGCTGTTCACCTCGAGTGCTTGAGATCCTGGGTTCAGTTTCCGGTTAGGGCTGGGATTTTTTCTGGTGGACTTCGAGTAATTTCCCCAGGTCTCTGGATAATGAGATCGGACACCCGTGCATTATTGCGCACTTACAAAATTCCTTGGCAGTTGTAAATTGAAAAGAGCAGCATAACAGGGCTGCCCCGGCAAAATTTAGAGTTAAAAACCTACCCAAAATATTTCAAGATACTTACAGGCGCTACAGAGCTCGTGCACTGCGCTGAGCTAATTCAGACTCAGAATTGAGTTAGAAGAAGAGCGGAGCACTTATGGATTACTACTCGTGTGCCATGACGTTGATCCGTTGTTGAAACCTCTAACCTTAGGCGACGGATTTTTGAAATGTTTAAGCTAGCGACATGTTGTTCCCTGGTTTGGCTTCAGGTTGAATAACAACATGAATAACAACGCTGTAATCTTATAGCCACTCTTCGGTGTCGATAAGACAGACAAGTTTTCTATGGCACTCGTGAATTGTAGCTGTTTACTGTACATCGTATATTACTTTTGTTTTCAATAGATAAGTTAAGGACATAGCTATACAATTTTAAGGAACCTTAATTTGTCCTGCTTCTGTGAACGCTAATCAATGCCTGTGGATTTATTTGTCACGACAAGCAAATGTAGATCCTATAATTCATATTCTATATACATTGTGGCTTATGCATTTCAGCAAGAAAAATATTCATTTTGTGCTCCGTTAAATGTTGATTTAACACTGTAGTAACGGGCCTGATGGGATTCAGCTAAATATGTCAGGCAAAAAATTGTGCAATGTATTGTTTGTGTCCGCATTATTTAAATTTTTGCAGCGGAAAAACATTGTTTTTGAGATTCATATTTTGACTATATTTGGTAATAAGAAGAGAGATAACGTAACAAAATGTTTAGTATTTGAGTTTAACAAGAGTTGTCTGTCCTTATAACTTTACCTAAATAAAACTTGAAAAACAAGTCAGTTTGTGAACTGCGAGCGCCTAGGGACTAGATGACTATGCGCTCGCTTACCGGCTTGAAAGTGTCTAAAGTGTCCTTGTGGCGTTCCAGGCCCAATTTTAGGAGAAAAACAAGAATATGGTTTCACGCTCTGCTCTATTCGGTTCTCGAGTGTAATTTTAAGAAGATCTTTAAAGGTCGTCACTAAAGCTATGGGTTCGTGCTTTGTGCAATACTCGAGTGAGCGAAGCTTCCTGTGATCGAATCATATGTGATAAAGTAAAGTAAAGGACTTTTATACGACAGTGGTGCATTGGTATATAAAATGTTAGTTTCATATTTGTACAAACCAAAGGCTGGCATGGTAAATGGGGAATGCGGTAAATAACACACCGGCCGCCTTAACTTCTGGGGAGATTATCTAGTGACCATTTTAGATTAGGTCGACCTGGGAATCAATGTCAGTTTAAAAATATATATATATATCTGAATCGACGTGTGTTCTTCTTCTTCTTCGCGTTCACAGGCTGTAAACTCCCGCTGAAAGTTTTGGTTGTTCGTCCACTTCTGGGCGTTAGTCTTGTTCCAAGTGTTGCCTGCACATCCGTTAATAAATATGACCTATCTGTATGCAGATGGTTGGCTTCTCGCCTCTCAGGCAGATGCATTCCGACTTTGAAGGAAGTCCCCAAATCGTCGACTCCTCCGACATGTTGGTTGGGGAGGCAGTGAGTCTTTCTTGTTTCCCTAACAACGGGGTCCCGGAACCCACACGGACAGGAGGACAAATAAAATGATTCCATGCACTGGGGTGAAAATCCCCAGGGGTCTCCCTAAAAAGTAACTAGTGAAACGAACAACGCAGGGGGAAACGACCCCAGGACCTTCAAGGCGCAAGCGGAACGGCTTCAGCACTTCGCCACAGAGACCACACGTTTGTTGAATTTTATTCTATGTATTTATTGTTGGTCCCCCCCCCCCCCCCCCACCCTTTTTGGTCTTGTTTGTTTGTTTCCTAGTTCACTGTGGTATTTTATATAAACCCCATGCGATTTAAATCTATGCTTTCCCATATAGGTTCCGGGGCTCTATTATAGGGAAAACAAGAACCGACCCACTGCCTACCCCAAAGCATGTCGTAAGAGTCGACTAATTGGGAGCTTTCTTCTAAGTCGAAGTGCGTCTGCCTAAGAGGCAGTGAACCAGCAGTCTGCATACAAATAAGTCAGAAAAAAAGAAAAATCTACGCTAATTCATTGTGAAATAAATCCTAACAGAAAACAAAAAAGAAAATCGACAAGAACAAAGACATCAGCTGCAGAAACTGGTCAGGAAGCAAAGTTGCAGGAAGACACGTCCATGGCTTCATTCAGCAGCCGGAATTCTGGATGTCTGACCTGGGGTTCGGGTCAAAGGTTAGGTCAGCCAGGTCGTTGAGATCTAAGGTTGCGCCTGACTGTGTAGCGCGTGGTGGAGATGATGGTAACAGCGTTTCTGGGTAGGCTGACCTTTGCCAAGAAGCGGTAAGTTACTCTCTAACCTGTGGGGTCACGACTGCTTGAATTACATGGCTTTCTTGCAGTCTAGTTACTGGTGTGTGCATACGTGTTTGCGCATGTGAATGTGCTTATCTGCTTGTGTGTTTGAATCTTCAGTTTTATCTTTAAGTCCCTTTCCCTTTTTCTTCTTAGTCAAATGTGTGGTTCGTTCGTCTCTGTTGTAGCGTTTATTTTCGGAAAAAGGGGGGGGGGGGGGGGGGGGGGGGTTACTCACTATAAAGTGTCTAAATGGTGGCAGTACTCACCACAGGGTGTCTAAAAGGGGGCAGTACTTATCACAAAGGTCTAAAAGGTGCCAGTACTCACCCCTAAAAGGTGCCAGTACTCACCACAAAGTGTCTAAAAGGTGGCGGTACTCACCATAAAGTGTTTTAAAGGTGACAGTTAGGTTAGTTGCGTATCCTTTACAGGACGTTGCAGAACCAACCTCAACAGTCCCTGGCTGTTGTGTGGTTTATCTTGGCAAATTTATGTCCAGTGGTTATGCCATTGCTTACTGGACGGTCGGCATTTTTGTTACCACTGTCTAAACCACCGCAAGGCGCATGGCCCGCAGCTGGGATCGAACCCGGCATCCCGGCATTACGAAGCGTTCGCATCGACTTAGCCACAAAGGCGACAAAGGTGACAGTACTCACCATAAAGCGCCCAGAAGGTGCCAGTACTCACCAAAAAGTGTCTATAAGTTGACAGTGCTCACAACAAAGTGTCTGAAATGTGGCAGAACTCACCAGAAAGTGTCTAAAAGGTGCCAGTACTCAACAAAAAGTGTCTAAAATGTGGCAGTACTCACCAGAAAGTGTACAAGAGGTGGCAGTACTCACCACAATGCGTCTAAAAGGTACCAGTACTCACCACAATGCGTCTAAAAGGTGTCAGTACTCACTACAAAGTGTCTAAAAGGTGTCAGTACTCACAACAAAGTGTCTAAAAGGTGTCAGTACTCACTACAAAGTGTCTAAAATGTGCCAGTACTCACCACAAAGTGTCTAAAAGGTGGCGCTACTCACCACAAAGTGTCTAAAAGGTGCCAGTACTAATCAAAAAGAGTCCAAAAGGAAGGAGTACTCACCACAAAGTGTCTAAAAGGTGGCGGTACTCACCACAAAGTGTCTAAAAGGTAGCGGTACTCACCGCAAAGTGTCTAAAAGGTGCCAGTACTAATCAAAAAAAGTCCAAAAGGAAGGAGTACTCACCACAGTGTCTAAAAGGTGACGGTACTCACCACAAAGTGTCTAAAAGGTGGCGGTACTCACCACAAAGTGTCTAAAAGGTGGCGGTACTCAGCACAAAGTGTCTAAAAGGTGGCGGTACTCAGCACAAAGTGTCAAAAAGGTGGCGGTTCTTACCTCAGTGTCTAAAAGGAGGCAGTACTCACCACAAAATGTCAAAAAGGTGGCAGTACTCACCACAAGGTGTCTAAAAAGTTGCCAGTACCCACCATAAAGTGTCTAAAAGGTACCAGTACTCACCACAAAGTGTCTAAAAGGTGCCAGTACTCACCACAAAGTGTCTAAAAGGTGCTAGTACTCACCACAAAGTGTCTATAAGGTGCCAGTACTCACCGCAAAGTGTCTAAAAGGTGCCAGTACTCACCACAATGTGTCTAAAAGGTGCCAGTACTTACCACAAAGTGTCTAAAAGGTACCAGTACTCACCACAAAGTGTCTAAAAGATGGTGGTACTCACCACATAGTGTCTAAAAGGTGCCAGTACTCAGCACAAAGTGTCTAAAAGATGGTGGTACTCACCACAGAGTTTCTAAAAGGTGCCAATACTCACCACAAAGTGTCTAAAAGGTGCCAGTACTCCCCACAAAGTGTCTAAAAGGTGCTAGTACTCACCACAAAGTGTCTAAAAGGTGCCAGTACTCACCACAAAGTGTCTAACGGGTGGCTTTACTCACCACAAAGTGTCTAACAGGTGGCGGTACTCACCACAAAGTGTCTAAAAGGTGGCGGTACTCACCACAAAGTGTCTAAAAGGTGGCGGTACTCACCACAAAGTGTCTAACAGGTGGCTTTACTCAGCACAAAATGTCTAACAGGTGGTGTTACTCACCACAAAGTGTCTAATAGCATGAAGTACTCACCCTAAAGTGTCTAATAGGAGACAGTACTCACCCCAAAGTGTCTAATAGCATGAAGTACTCACCCTAAAGTGTCTAAAAAGTGGTAGTACTCACCACAAAGTGTCTAATAGCATGAAGTACTCACCCTAAAGTGTCTAAAAAGTGGTAGTACTCACCACAAAGTGTCTAATAGCATGAAGTACTCACCCTAAAGTGTCTAAAAAGTGGTAGTACTCACCACAAAGTGTCTAATAGCATGAAGTACTCACCCTAAAGTGTCTAATAGGAGACAGTACTCACCCCAAAGTGTCTAATAGCATGAAGTACTCACCCTAAAGTGTCTAAAAAGTGGTAGTACTCACCACAAAGTGTCTAATAGCATGAAGTACTCACCCTAAAGTGTCTAAAAGGTGGCAGTACTCACCACAAAGTGTCTAATAGCATGAAGTACTCACCCTAACGTGTCTAATAGGAGACAGTACTCACCCCAAAGTGTCTAATAGCATGAAGTACTCACCCTAAAGTGTCTAAAAGGTGGCAGTACTTACCTCAAAGTGTCTAATAGCATGAAGCACTCACCCTAAACTGTCTAAAATGTGGCAGTACTCACCACAAAGTGTCTAATAGCATGAAGTACTCACCCTAAAGCGTCTAAAAGGTGGCAGTATTCACCACAAAGTGTCTAATAGCATGAAGTACTCACCCTAAAGTGTCTAAAAAGTGGTAGTACTCACCACAAAGTGTCTAATAGCATGAAGTACTCACCCTAAAGTGTCTAAAAGGTGGCAGTACTCACCACAAAGTGTCTAATAGCATGAAGTACTCACCCTAAAGTGTCTAAAAGGAGGCAGTACTCACCACAAGGTGTCTAATAGCATGAAGTACTCACCCTAAAGTGTCTAAAAGGTGGCAGTACTCACCACAAAGTGTCTAATAGCATGAAGTACTCACCCTAAAGTGTCTAAAAGGTCGCAGTACTCACCAAAAAGTGTCTAATAGCATGAAGTACTCACCCTAAAGTGTCTAAAAGTTGGCAGTACTCACCACAAAGTAGCATATCATTCAAGTCTTGATCAACATATCGATTCTAATATGGAAATTGACCTTAAGTATTTACCCCCACACTTTGTTTCCTGCTTTGTGTGTGTGTGTGGGGGGGGGGGTGGGTGGGGTGGGGGGGGGTGTGATGGGAGAGTTTAAAAAAAAAATTATAACTGACATGATTTCTGGTTGCTTACCTAGCATCTTTGTCCTTGTCTTTTATAAGATCAATGTCACCTAATATTTCTGGCACTTGGTGTTGACTTGAATGAGATGTTTCTGGGGATTCTCATCTGTTTCTTCTATTCATACCTGGTCATCTATAAATAACAATTCCGGCGTATGATCATCTTCCTCGCTCTCAGCTTCTATGTAAATACTGCCAATGTCTTCTTCCTCTACCTCCCAATGGAGCATAGGCCTTCAGCCAACTCACACCAAGTCGTCTTATCCTTCGCTATTGTATGCAGCACCTCTGATGCCCTCCCCCATCTTTGTACCTCCACTCTCTAGCTCCCTTCCCTATGTTTTTGTCATCCTTTATTTCTATACCGCTGTGGGTTCCAGTGAAAAGACATTCTAATAAGGGTTGTACCTTTATATTCGCTTAGGGGCCGAATAGTGGACCTGAAAACTATTCGGTGTTCGGCCGAATACCTGCGGTCGTGCCGAATACGAATAGTGGTTACCTTTCACCCGTTTCTGCATATACTGCGATGGACTGAAAAAACTCTCTCATTAACAAAATAATTGCTGTTGTCTAAGTCTGTCGTAGCGGGGGAAACTGCGACCCGGTTGCGTGGTACAGCAGCTGGCAAGGTCTTTTCCTGCTGACTCGACTAAGGCATTACAGCAGAGGTTCTCAAACTGAATGCGTATGTCAGGGGTGCCGCGGCGAAAATCCTGAGAAGTCGGCTATAAATTGTGACATTATTAAAGAAGGCATAGAGATACTTAGAAGTTAACATTTAAATTGGCTTTCCTCGCCACTGTTGAAAAGAGTTCCCCCCCCCCCCCCTTGTTTCTCACTCAAAGTGTATCATACTGCATAAAATGCCAACCGCAGCGTGCTAAAAATTGTATTTGTATTTATCTCGAGGTGCGACCGATCCTCCCTCTGTATTCGTGAAGGTGCAGCGGATAAGTAAGGTTGTGATTACATTTTGGCTGACATTTTAAAGTGGAAAATGTGGTCTGTACAATAGTAACTGTTAGCCTCGTCAAGTAAGAAATTATATTTAAAGGCAAGCGTTGTGAGTCCTGGACTAGCGGTAGGCAGGCCCAACAATTTCTTGAGGCCTCAGAGATGCGGTTTTACAAAACAAACAAAAAAAAACAAACAAACAAACAAAAAAAAAAGCAACCAAAAGGATTTGAAAGAGGCGAGAGTCCGAAGGCAACTAATCAGAGACATCAAAAGGAGACAGTCATCATTTTTCAGCCATGTTATAAGAAGAGGAAAAATGGAGCACGTGGTGACCTTTGGAAAGATCTGTGGAAGGAGGGATAGAGGAAGACAACGAGAGAATGTTCTTGACAGTCTTGTTGCACGGCATGAAGGTGTGTCAGCACACGAACTAATACATGCTGCAGAAGATAGCAGATTGCTGCGAGGCATAATCGCCCACCCCAGTCGGCAAGGCACCTGATGATGATGATATACTATTCGTATTCGTATTCGGCCGAATAGTTGGTCCCGCTTTTCGTATTCGGCCGAATAGTGAAAATCACTATTCGGTACAGCGTTAATTCTAATTATATTGTTCTCATGTTTTCTCTATGTGTTATATCACAACGCCAGCGTAGTTTCTTCACCTCTGGAACTTGTTTAGTTCTCTCCCAAAGCTCTACATTAGTGACTCCAGCATACCATTTAATTCCATCTATTTTTTTTTTTTTGCCTTAGTTGTTCTCCATGTTTTTCCACTCCATGCAAAACTACTGATTTGACATAGTGTTACAAATTTAAGTTTATTGCTAGTTCTCATTTCTGTTGACTTTCTAAGTGCTATGAAAGATCCCTTCGCCTTTTGTATTCGTATTATAATTTCTCCATCAGTTCCCCCATCTTAACCTACAATACTGTCCACGTCTTGGAGTAAGACGCCAATAAGAGATGCCGTATAACTGATTTATTCTCATTATCTTCCTCTTTTTCTCGTGGATTGTCAGACCTTGCTATTGTGATCTCGCATTGTACTGCCAATGTACATACATCAGTTTTTGCATGATTTATATAAAATTGGTTCTTTATTAAAATCCTATACCAAAGACGGCACAGGAGAGTCCAACATTTTAGAGGGTGGTAAGACTGGGTTTCCCGGCTTTCTGATTCTTTTAACGACCCCAAAACATCTAGAATGGCCCTAACCCTAACCCACATACGTCCCGTAGAGAGTGCAGCCTAGTTCCAATGAATGCATGTAGCCTAGGTCCCATGACTGGATGCAGCCTATCTACCACCCCTGAAATATTAGACTGTCCCGTGATCTGTGGATTTCCCCCTGTTTGGTGTATGATATTAATAAAGCACCATAAACTCTTCCGAACTTCATTTTGATGTTGGCTAATTCTTTTTATTTTTAGACAACGCTGCATTATGTCTGTACCTTCTTTATCATATGCTCTTCACTGGTCTATAAAACGTCTTTGTGGGCCCTGTCATATATATACTATTGCTCTTTCTGTAATATTTTCTTTCGAATGATTTCTTCTTTTAATAATTTAACTGAAGCTCTTTCACTGCCAGATTTCATACTTCTTCTGAGAGCATACCACGGATGTTCTGCCCAGGATATTCGGGTGTACAAGACAAATAGCAGGCTGATAAATTGGCCGCGGCAGCTCCTCTGGGGGGCGAGCTACTTTATGATAAAGCGGACGTGGCAAAGGCTATCTGTGATCAAATGGACAGTGCAGTAGAAGTGACAAAGAATCCAAATTTTGAAAGAATAATTCGACGGGGTTGTAAGTAAAGATGTGGGGAAGACTTTCAGCGCTGAAGGGGAATATAGGCTGATTTTTAATCAGGTTGCAACTTATATACTATTTGCTTTTCTAGATATTATGTCGTAATGTAAATCAAGGCTTCTAGGAGTTGTTGTTCCCATAATCTTTCCAATAATTTGGCATAGGTCTTACAACTTCCAATATCAACAAATATATCATATTGTGTCCGATCCCTCTCAGAAAATAAGATAATAAAACAAGCAGCCTCTATCGCAAAAAAGCTACATGTCTCGAATTCAGCTTGATAAAGCTAATTTTGCAGTCTAATTACCGTAAACAGCTTTTCAAAATTATTTGTAGAAATTATCCCCGCCTCAGGTATAACCAGCATTAGGTACATAGACACACACACACACACGCCAAACAGACACACATATACACATGCACAGTGTGTGTGTGTGTGTGTGTGTGTGTGTGTGTGTCAGAGAGGTGGAAAGTAAGGCGAGCTTTTTTTAAAGCCAAGAACTGTGACAAGAAATTTGCAACAAAAAAACACTTCGTTTTGCTTTAAACAATATGATATTCAGGCCAAATATTTCTTATACAGTCACGCCTGCCAAGGGGCTAGCGTTACTGAACCAAAAATTAGAAAAAAAAAAAAAAAATTGCTGTGTAAGTTCAAGCCCTAAATCTTACACTAGTGACCACGCAAATGGTCATGATGACCCTGTACTCTCAAAGTCTTAAAACAATTATCGTTCCTGCTTTCTGGCGTTTCTTTCCCTGAGTTATTCCTGACCTTCGGTTGACCGGGCAACAGTCACGTCTGCAAGTACTTTGGCTATGCTGAGTTGTGTCAGCACGCGCGTCCTAATCTCCTCCAGCGACCCTGCCAGTACTAGACACTGATACCAGACACGTTTTTTCCCCCCTTTTCTCTCTCTGAATATATGGAGCTACCGAAAGTATCCAAGATAAACACGAGATTACACGTGGGATTTAACACATTGCATATACATCTGACACGTTGTATATACACACTTAAAGTCGCGGTAGCCCAGCCATGTAATTATGCAGCCATACCTGTTGTGGCTCAGAAGGGTGTGTTACTGAGTATTTATCGCTTGGTGTGATGTCCTAGTAAGGGTAAAAAGTCAGTAAGTCAGTCAGTCAGACGGGTGCTGAGGCCCGCGTCTCAATGTTGGACGCAATTTGTTGTTGTTTTAAAGTCTCATCTTGACTTTTGCCAGGAGCCCTAGTACAACAGCCTATGGGTTGAACGATGTTTCTGGGACCTGTCCGCGGTGATCCTCATCCGAATGGTGCCACTTTGTATCACCGGGTGTTTATAGCTCGGTGTGATGTGCTGGTAGGGTTGAACGTCATCATCAACATCACCAGACAGATGCTCTAATGATAACTTCCTTGGAGTCAGGGACTCAAGTCTATATACTGCCTGGAATATGAAGGAGTATGCGTGAATGAAAGAGCTCTTTTGTTGAGCTAAAAAAAAAAGCGACTGTTACAAGAGAACACTCTTACCGGGCAAAATGAGACTTTCTAAAGACCATTTATAAACAAATTCTAATAAAAAGCCCAATGTTCGATGAAATAACAGAAGTGCGAGGAATGAAAGATCAGTGGAGGAAGGGGTGGGAGGAGATGGGGAGGGGGGAGGAATACATACGTAACGGTTACAAGCGCCCGCCTACTGGACAAAGGAGACATTTTAAAGACCATTTATGAACGACTGGTGATGGAATGCACAATGTTAGATGAAATAACATGTCAAAGCATGTGAATTTGAACATTGAAGACACAAACAAAAGATTGCACAATTTATTGCCTGGCATGTTTCTCTGTATCTCGTCAGGTACATACTACAGTAACAATTACATAAATGAAGCAGAGAAGTAAATCCTTTATAACTGAAGTATAAATTTCAATAACGATCAAACACAACTGCATGTTTTACCAGGACAGCCTAAATGTCAGAACCATATCCTTCTGTACACACAGCTCGAGACGGAGGTGACGAATCGCGACAGCTTCAAGAAATTTTAAAGAAAAAACATGTGTAAGAATCTGTGAACATAGGAGTGGATCCGGCAAGAAGAGACGTAAGATGGGAAGTGAGTAACGGTTGTGTAATCGGTGTGCTACGGGAATAGTTAGCATATAGCATCTTTAACCATAAGACATTTGCTGCGGGAGATATAGCAACCACCCCTAAAACCAAAGGAATCTCATCCTAGATGGCAAAACTATCTATCTTCTTTTACCCCACCAGGACATCACACAAGCGATAAACACCCGATGACACAAAGTACCACCATGCGGATGAGGATCACCGGTGGAGAGGTCCCAGAAACCGCGTTCAGCCATTAGAACATATTTATAGCTTTGCTATATTGCGGCCCCTGGAAACAGCCAGAGCAGGGCTTCAAAAAACGAAAAATTGCATCCCACAAGGGGGTGAAAAGATGTGAATATATTTCATTGGCAAAACTACTGTTCAATGTCCAATGAAGTTATTACTGGGGCACCCATAACGATTATATAAATTATTGTATCCTGCAGCTTTGGGTGCAGTAGTTAAGGCCAAGGTGAATGAATGAAGTTCAGGACCATACAACGAGCAATAAACACCCGATGACACAAAGTGCCACCATTCGGATGAGAATCAGCCGGGAGCAAGTTCCAGAACCCCCGTTCAACAGTTAGATTATGTAACGGCCCCTGACAACAGCCGGAGTGGAGCTTTAAAATAACGAAAAATTACATCCCATTTTTTAACCACTGCTAAGACTGACTGACCGACTTTCTACCCCACCAGGACATCACAGAAGTGATAAACACCCGATGACACAAAGTGCCAACATGTGGGTGAGGATCGCCGTGGAGAGGTCCCAGAAACCGCGTTCAGCCTTTATGCCATATTTATGGCCAGGCTTTATTGTGGCTCCTGGCAAGAGCCAGAGTTGGGCTTCAAATAAAGAAAAGTTTTATCCTAAAAAGGACACAAAAATTAATAGGAACCACTGCAGAGGCCAAAATATCTTCAATATTCCGAGACATTTCAAAATATTTTGAATTTCTGTTCTGTCTCTTTTCCTATGTGGTTTTCTTTTTTCTTTGTTGTAATATAGACTTTCAGTTGTGTTATTTGTTGGTAAAAACTGTGGTCAAAACCTTCTGTTCTATCTGTGAGCCCTTTCTCTGTTCTTTTCCTCCGTCGAGCAGGTCATAGTAAGTGTGAATACATTTCTTCAAGGGAGATAACCGACTAATTATCTAATTCGTTTATTCTTTTGCGATTTTTCTCTATCGACTCCGGGGCCTTATGTTCTTTTTATAGAGAGGTACTCACATTAAATAAAACCTCTATAAATAAAACATGTTTAATACGAACATTCCACCCTAAAAATTTGGCTGTTTCTAAAATCTTACACTAACCCTAACATATCCTTCACTCGCACCCAGACACTCGAAAGATCATCGGTGAGGAAAGATCGGACGAACAAATCAACTTTATATTTTCACCAGGACCCTAAAGAAGAGATCTACAAGCGAGACCGTGAGTTTAAGAGCATAATCGCGAAAAGCACACTATAGCAGGTCCGCAAATGCACTTTGAAATGCTTCCCTGACAAAACATGTTAATTTATAATCTAAACACCTTCGTTCTGCTTCCCGTAAGACTTTATTTTTAAATTAGGGAATCATTTGCTTGTAAATCGTGCAACCTTATTATTGCCTCCATCTACAGATAATAATAATAATAATTACCAGACCCACCCACATTGAACTACAGGTTTCACTGTAACCATTTGGTGTTTCCTAAAAATAATTACACTTTACAGCTATTCTTGAACAGGGTTTTGAGATTTGTACCTGTTTGATTCTCATCCTTGAAATGTTGATCCTGCAGACAGCAATAAATAACAGACCAACAAATTGCAAAAGGACGTATTTTGTGGAAACCAGCCGAGTTAGCATATCGTTTTCGTGTTGAAACCTGACTTTCGCGGCTGCCGGGTGACGAACTCCTTGTGGTCCGGGTTCACTCCCGGTGGTACGCAGAAAAGCCACATTTCTCCCAGATTAACGCTACTTATAATGGAATCAAGGCCGAAGGGTTGCGATATCCATAGTACCGAGCCAAAGGATTTACAACGCATGGTTTCTGGATACGTTGAAAAAATGGATGCACACAATGAGGGTTTTAAACCAATCTCCCCCCATTCCAATAGTTCTGACCACCAAGGAGAAAGTGATTTCTCAGTCACTGCCATACAATCTCGCGCAGGTGATCAAACCAGCCAATACTCCATGACAAATCGCTCAATCGGTTTTGGCTTTTTAGATCCTGCGGGGACTAGTTTTCAGCACTTCTGTTTTTAACTTCCTATTTATTTATTTTTCTTATTTGTTTCGTATTGCCCTTCTTGTTGCTTCTTTTAGGTATTTATGGTTTTTGGGTTAAACTTGGTTATTAACAAGCTCGGTTGTCTTGTCCGCTTAATCTTCTGATCATATTTTGTTGTGGTCGAAACATTCGGTTGTATTAGTGCGTATCTTTTTTATTCCTTTGGTTGAGCGATCTAGTTTAAGGGGTCTCCATAGCTGTGGTCAAGCCGTTTGCTTCGCGCTCTGAAGGTCGTGGTTCGTTTCACGGTGGTGCCGTTTAGTTTACAGGTGCAGTTTTTACAAAGATTCCAGGGGATCGTCGTCGAAACTACGGAGGTCATGCTCTGTGCGACGCTCTAGGCAGGCAAGTAGCTGTTTACGGGTAGAGACTGAGCCATATGGGATAAACCCAAGCCCTGAAAAGGACTCATGCAATGTTGATGCGATCAAAAAAGACAGACCCAAATACTGTCCCGACCGACGACGAAATCGTCTACCGGGCAGCCAATGGGGGACCTGGTCGTCAATGTCCGTATTTTTTTTTTATTGTGGAGTTCTTTTATGGTTGGGACATATATTAGGGTTCTCTACTGTACCCTGAGCGTCTACGACAAGTACTAAGCCGGTCACGATTACCACTCTGCGGGAAAAAAATAATTGTCACAAGAATGCTTTGGGAGCCACCCTGGTGTAGTGACTGGACGCTCGCCTGTGGATCCGAAGTTCGTGGGTTCAGCTTCTGATAGAACAGGAAATTATTTTTTCTTAAAAAAAAAACAAAATCATTGCTCCCAGGTCGACCCAGTCAAGTAACGTCATGGGAAGTAAAGTGACCTGGCCAGCGAGATGTTGAGATGTTTGGAGCAAAAGCTAAAATTAATTTGAGACTTGATCTTATTGTAGAGGGATAGCCGTAATTTGAAGGCCGTAGGATTCCAGCAGTTTGGCTGCATTTAATTTTATTAGGAGTTCGGTTCACACCACAACTTAAGTGTTGTTGCCTTTTCTCTTCTTCTTCTCCTCCTCCTCCCCTCTTCCTCCACCTCCTCCTCCTCCTTATTCTTCCGAAGATGTAATTGCGTTGTGTCCGTTTACAGCATGGCTGCGATATTTGCACCTTTCGGCCAACACATCCGACTTCTGCGGGCATTTGTTGACCGCGTTAGCCTTCCCGGTTAGGACATGGCACTCTCATTGTTGTGTGGTCATCTTTATTTCCCAGGTCACAGGCGGTGCCCCAATCAGGCTGGTCCAGAGAAGCCACATAATGCTGATCAGCCCTCAAAAGAAGGCAGGGGCAGAACATGAGCATTCCCCGCCATCCAAGGAGGCTTCCACAAATGCAGAGCTAATACATGGTGCTCTGGTACTGGGCTCACCCAAGGAATCGTCACGCCCTGCTCATGACTGTTTAACCTCACTTCCATATATTCAACATCTCATACATCATGGGCTATCTCTTTTGTAGTCAACAGTGTGCAGTCTGCAGACCTAGGATTTAATTTACCTACACCACAAAATGAGTACTTTGCTTCTTTTGCATGTTAGACTTTTACTGCAGTGGACTTCCTCTTCCACTATAGTCTACTTCTTATTTCTTCTATTTCTTCTTCTTTTTCTTCTTCTTCTTCTTCTTCTTCTTCTTCTTCTTCTTCTTCTTCTTCTTCTTCTTCTTCTTCTTCTTCTTCTTCTTCTTCTTCTTCTTCTTCTTCTTCTTCTTCTTCTTTTTCCTCTTTTTCTTCTTATTCTTCTTCTTTTTTTTCTTCTTCTTCTTCTTCTTCTTCTTCTTCTTCTTCTTCTTCTTCTTCTTCTTCTTCTTCTTCTTCTTCTTCTTCTTCTTCTTCTTCTTCTTCTTCTTCTTCTTCTTCTTCTTCTTCTCTTCTTCTTCTTCTTCTTCTTCTTCTTCTTCTTTCTTATTTTGTCCCCACCATAATTGTCATCTTTTTCTTCCCCATTTACGCTTTTCTTATTCTCCTTCTTTCCTATACTGTACAACAAAAAGATATTGAGACAATAACCCCCATAGTTATTCTTTTCATTATTTTATTTCTCAATCTTATTATTGCAAGCAGGTAATAAAATTCCCCTGGCCTTCTGTCGACTTGTGGAACATCTTGACGACCCCTCCCCTGCTCCGCCTTGCCCTTTTGCGAAGCTCGTTCAGAGGGCGCTGAAAGTTAACGAAGATCTTGGTATCATTGGACCATCACATTTAAAACGCTTAACAGACCAGAAATGCAATGGACAATGGTGGCTCGTAGTAACTGACTGTGTGCATTAGGTCACTTAATTCCCGTTACGGTCACTGCTTGTAGTGATAGAAGGTCTCTGCATCAAGAAATAAGAGTCATGGTCACCACGCATAGAAATCGAATCATAGTCACTACGTCTAGGAATAGAGACAGACGTGGTCTGCGTCTAGCGATGGCAGTCGACGTCACTGCGTCAAGAGACTGGAGTCATGTTGACTTTGTCCAAAATTGGAGTTCATTATACATTATAGTTATATATTTGTCCAAAAGTAGAGTTCTTTACTGTTATACGGGGACTGTTCTGTCTTTTCTGTGTACATTAGTCTTCTTCTTCTTTGCTTTCGGTTTCATATGCTCAGGTTAGACCATCAGGTGGGTTGCCTCTATGAACTCGCATGTCAGCAGCAGGTCCTTGATGGTTCCCCATAGCTTGCTCTGCAAACTTTGCTCTTGAAGCCATATGTCTTTTCGAAGTTGCAGGTAGAGTGAGCAGATCTGCAGAATGTGCTCAGGTATTTGTGGTCCTATTTGAAAAGGCACACTGTGGGGACTGTACACATCTTTATTTTATGCATGTGGTAGTTGAGCCTACAGTGTCCTCCTGTTCATATACAGAAAATAGTTCTGTGTTGCTGTCTGATGAGTCACTGATGGGATCTTCTGAATGTTTACTGATAGTTTGTTCTCTCCACAATTCCTTGTATTTTCCCTTGACAAGTGTTTTGATTTCTGGTAATGACAGTGAAGGGGTGTTGTTTCTTCTTTGTTCGACTTTTTTTGCAAGTCTGTCTGCTAACTCATTTCCTGGTTTGTCCGCAGTGAGCCGGGATCCAATGGAGAACGATATGATTGTTTTCTAAGAGTCTCTTTAGCTGGCAGGTCATTTCTCTCTCCATGTTGTCTCCAAGGTGACTATGAGTCGCCTGAAGGACTGACATGCAGTCATAAAGGAACAATTTTTTGCTGTTTTTAATTTTTCTTTCCTCAAGCACTTTGGTTGCAAAAATAATTGCTTGCTGCTCTGCTCTGGTTTGTTGAGAGTCTTTCGGAGGCGCATGACGTTTCTACTGTGGTACCATCGTGAGCATGATGACCGATCCAGCTCCGTTTTCTTCTGCCCCCTCGAATAATCCATAGGTGTATACTGTATACTTATGTCCATTCGGGTTTTGGGTAAGAGATGTAGACATGTCTAAGGGTCTTTGTATGCACTACTAGGTCACATTCTTCAGCATTTCTGTTTATGCCTGGGATTGTTATAGTGACTGCATAGTTAGGCTGTAGGTCTATGCTGTATGCTTGGATAATTTCCCACCTTAAAGGATCTTTAAAAAGGATGTCACTGGTTTTTTTTTTTTTTTTTAAATCTTTTTACAATACATAAGTAAATTATCAGATTAGTCTGAAACTGTCAAAATGAAATTATGGAATATCTAACAAAGCACAATGCACAAATAAAAATAATACTGAAAAAGTCTTTAAGTATGTTGTCTGACTTGCAAACTAATGGACATAAATTTGCCTAGAAAAACCACAAAAATGCTGTGGTTGGTTCTGCAACGTCCTGTAAAACTTTCGTAGGACTGCAGGTTACACCAATCTAGTGCAGCTGTGCCCAGTGCCAATGCCCGGACGCACCGCGACAAAGAAAACGGGCCCTGACCGCCGTCAAGAAGACAGGCCCAAACCTTAATTAATTGCGCAAAAAATAATAACAACAACAGGGTATCCCTGCTTATTTTCTATAACATATAGTATTGTCTTTCACTAATCTAGTCAATATTTGTCTTCTTTTACCCCACCAGGACATCACACAAGCGATAAACACCTGATAACACAAAGTGCCACCATATGGATGAGGATTACCTGTGGAGAGGTCACAGAAACCACGTTCAGCTATTAGGCCATATTTATGGCCAGGCTAGATTGCGGTCCCTGGCAAAAGGCAGAGTGAGGCTTCAAATAACGAAAAATTGCATCCCACAAAGGGATGACAAGATATAGTTGATTCATCAATATTGCATTGTTCAAAGTGGAAACTGAATGAAGTACAGTTTGGAAAAGGGGAGGGGAAGGGGAAAATATATCTCTGATTAATGTAAACCTTGTCCTTGAAATCAGGGGACAAAAATTAGATGGAAAAACGGGAGAATACAAAAACGGGGCGGAGTGGGGGGTGGGGGGGGGGGGGTAAAAGGGGTGGTTGTAATCATCGCAGCATTTTGATGTTATCCTTTCAGCAAAGCGCGGGAACTAGGTTAACACAAGACTGTTCACTAGAATTGTTTCCCCTGGCCACCGAGGGAAGCTAACTGTTGCCTCACTCAGGCTTCACGTCACTCAATTCAATGTTTTTCTAGGGTAATAACGACCGGTCAGTACTTTATCCTTTCATAGGGTCACAAGGTTATGAGGGTCATACAGAGGTGGAGTTCACACGCACGAGCTTCTCTTTTACGTCGGAGTTATTCCTTGCTATAAAATAGTTTATTGTTGCCGATGCAGAAAGTTCACCGAGAATCTGTTGTTCTGTGACACCAGATGAACTGCTTCCGGTTACATTCTTCAAGGATCACTTTGCGTAATGGCCTTCATGACCAAGTCCCGCTTCCCCATAACAGGTCAGTTTCTAGCGGGAGTTTGAGAATCGTGGGCAACTGGTACACAGATCGTGGGCAATGTGATAAATGGCGTCTGTGGCTTAGGCGTTGCTAACGCGCTTCGTAATGCCGAGGTGCTAGCTTCGATTCCAGCAGTAGACAATTTATCAACAGACCGCATTGCTTTGGGTTCCACAGCGACATCGAGAGCCGACCATCCAGAAATCAATGGCAAACTACTGGACGTAAATGTGCTTAAAAAGACCACAACAGCCACAAAATGCTGGGGTTGGTTCTACAACGTCCAGTATAGGATACGCAACTAGCTTAATAACGAATATTGCTTGTCTCTTGGACAGCCAGAGCTTGACCTACCTTAGATGGGCCAAGCAGCAGTTCTGGTCAGCAGGAAAACGTGAGCTAACAACAGTTCTGTAGTAGGTCATGGCGGCCAAAGTAACTACTGTAGTAAGGCGATAAAGTGAAGTTCCCTTTATAACCTTTCCTAAAGCACTCTCGTAGGGGGTTTTGTGTTAGGGCCAGTCCTGTATGTTTTTGGAGCGTTAAAAGCGCTGACGTGCTGGAATATAGAACACGTGATATCAATTCCCAGACTCAAAGACCTAACAAACTGGAAACACCAAGAAAAGGAAAGACATGCACAAGTAACAACAGGATGGAGAACGAGCGGTTTGAATCGGATGGAAGCATCAGGCCCAGAAATGGCGCAAACACTCGAATTTAGTCACGAAAGTGACGCTAAAAACCCAGACCACAAATATAGGCGGAGACTGTAAGCAGCCTCGGCTAGCTAGCAGCAGTCTGAAAGTCGTCGACCTTTTAATTTTTTTTTTTTATCAAAAGGACTAGGACCTCCCGCCTATTCCTCAAAAGTTGTAAATACAGCCGGTAATAGCAGTTGGATATCACAAAGCGTAGCCCTTACGGCACATTTTGAGTATAATGTTGAAATCAAACCAAGTTTATATAGAATTCTTTATTTTGGGTCAAGTTTCTAAGAAAAAAAAGAAATATATCTTACATAAATCTATATTCTTCTTCTTCTTTCGTTCACCTGATAAATAAGTTGTCTATATCAGCAATTTTGTCTCTTGTATAAATTTCACTGTCGTTGTTAGTTCATTTAGTGGTCCATAGAGTTTACGTTCCACCGTTGTTCTTTCTGGCTAAGAGGTTTGCCCTAATGTATCAAATTCAGTGCAGTCCTGGAGTACATGCTCTGCTGTCTGAGGCACATTTCCACAGGTGCACATGGCTGATACGCCTATCTTGAATTTTGTTTACATGTGGTTACTAAATTGGTTGTGCGCTGTTCTGAGGCGGAGGATAATGACTTGTTCTGATCTGTCCATAAAAAAATAGTCGTCTTGTGCTGGGGCTGGTGGTTTCCTGATCGATTTAATGATCCTTTTATTTTTGTAGTATTTGACTGGTACACCTGGCTGCACTTTTTGTTTTTGCATCTTCCCCTGCCAATTGATCAGCTTTGTCATTTACAGGCACTCCACAATGAAATGGCATCCATTGCATTACGACTCTTCGCTGACAACTGAATTGTGTTAGCAGTGTTTGCAATTCTGGTAGTTTCCTAGACTGGAGTGCTTCAAGTACGGATTTTGCAGCTGCCAGCATTACCACAGACTGTGAGCCAAGATTGGTATTTAGCAGTTTCTCTGTTGCTATCTTAAAAGCCTGGGTTTATGCGTCATAGTTATGGCAGTACTTCCTGGTTGGCACACTGGACTAATCCCTAGTTACATCTGGGAATTCTATGTACACTCCAGCACCCCTATTTCTAACTGCATTTTGACGCTAACCCATCTGTATAGAGTCGGACCCATTGTTTTTAGGGGTATTCTTTATCAGTATAACTGAAGGTGGCCATTCTGTGTTGTATACTGTCTTGCTCTTTCTTGTCAAATATTCCTTTCACATTTGTCTGGATTTGTACTGTTAGTTTGCATTTCAGCAGACCAAAAGTCAGAAGAATTTAAGACCACCAGCGGTGTTAGACAAGGTGATATTCTCTCACCTTACCTCTTCATTCTTATGATGGATGATGTCATCAAGACCTGTAAGGAGAAGACAAAGAAGTACTCTGTAGGGTACTGGAAGATGAGACCAATCTGTATATCAGAGCTGGCTTTTGCAGACGATGTGGCCCTGATAGCTAAATCAGAGGCACACCTTCAGTCCAACTTACTTGTCTGGAAGGAAGAGCTTGAAAAGAAAGGGATGACCATCAGTGTCTCCAAAACTAAAACCATGGTGATCTCAAGAGAGGAGAAGAAACACCAGATCATGATGGGTCAGTATGCGTTGGAGCAGGTTAACCAGTTCAAATACCTTGGAGTTGTATTAGACCAAAATGGAGGCATTAAGACTGAGCTGGCTACACGAAAAGCAGCTGCTGGGAGACTCTTCCAGGCCATAAACCGAGGGTTTCTTAGCAAAAGAGAAATTGGCAAGAGGACGAAAATGGCTGTTTACCGCTCTACCTATGTACCAGTCCTGACCTATGGGTGTGAGTCATGGGCAATGACAACAGCTCACAGAAGCCAGCTGCAGGCCTCGGAAATGAGATACCTGAGAAAGGTGGTCCAAGTGACAAGAAGGGACAAAGTCCGCAATCAGACAATACGTCAAGATCTTGATACCCAGCCCTTACTAACCCGAGTGGATCAGTCACAGTTACGATGGTTTGGACATGTGTGCAGAATGGGAGAAAATCGGCCACCATGGCAAGCATGGGAGGCTAAGAACCAGGGAACCAGACCTCCGGGACGACCCAGGGTGCGCTGGGAAGACAACATCCGACAGTCCCTGACTGACAGAGGACTGGAATGGAACAAAGCCAGAAAGAAAACTGCTGATAGAGACGTCTGGCGATCTCTCTGGCAAACCTCTACACCCCAAGGTAGAAGAGGAGCGACTAAGTAAGTAAGTAAGTTTGCATTTTTCTCTCCATGGGGTTTGTTCTAAAATACTTTTAAGTTGACAACCAATTTCTGGAAGGTCAGTAGTTTGTCTACACATTCTTTTAGTTGATGTATAAAGTTACTTCTTTTTTAACCTTCCCAAAACTAGGTTCTGGAATCTATTCTTCACGGGGTGATCTGGCATACTGAGGAACTTTTCAACTTGTATTTGCAACTTTGTATCTCTGCGTTCTCTCAGTGTGTGTGTGTCTTCCCCAGCTTTCTCTATTTCTAACATGGAGGTTGATTTAATCCCTTCTGTGAGGACTCTAAGTGCTTGATTTTGCACTTTGCCCAACTCCTTTAATGTAGTACTAGATGCTGAACACCATGCAGTTGACCCATGTCCCAAGTGTGGTTGAATGCTATGCTTGTTTACTTTACTGAGTATTTTCCCACTGGCTCACCATGTGGTTCCACTTAGTTTTCTTAGTATGGATGTCTTCCTCCTGGCGCTGGTGGCTGCCTTGTTGATATGTTTTCTGCATGTCAACCTGTCATCAAATGTGATTCCGAGGTACTTGGGCTGTTTATCATCTTCTAGGGGTATTCCGTTTATTTTGATGATGCCAAATTTTTGCTATGAGGAGAGGGTGATGAGTGTGGTGCTACACCTGTCTGTGTTAATGTTGACACACCATCTATTGGCTTATGCCCCAAATGCATCTGTAGCCTGCCGTAGTCTTCTGGTGTCTACCGTTGCATGTTCATTGGTGGACCACAGTACCAGGTCGTCGGCATAAATCTATATTCTTCTTCGGCTCTCTTGGCCCTTTAAAAAGGCAGCTGGCACGTTGTGTTAAAGTTTACAGCTAGATTGCAAGATCTGTGACTCTTAACAAAACTCTAATTAATTGCCTCTTACGACATGCTTGTAGTGGGCAGTAAGTCTCTTCCTTTCCCTCACCCCACCAAATATAAGACCACAGAATCAACACGGGGAACAAATCCATGTGCAGTTGGACAAACACTCTGATTCCTGAATCGAGGCGGAGCATAATTAAACGTCGCACAAAATGAGATAGAAAGAAGCAAATGAAGATAAAAACTTTGAGCTGAACAATTTAATGACGTGTTTAAGAATGACAGCCCCCAAGGTCATCAAAGCTGAAAGGTACTTTTATTATCTGGCAAGGTCCCTCCAGGGCCCGAAGCTCTCTTGCCATCTCTAACAAATGGGAGTGAACTTTAAGTCTGTCGTGGTTACAAAAGAAGAAAAATCATTGCAGCAGAAGAAAATTGTAATAAATTGTAACAATGCCAAAACCTTAATGCCAAGAGAAGATCTTGAGATCACACTCGTGACGCCAACACTCAAGCAATTGTAACGATTTCAATGTTGACACTCCAAAAGCTGCCCACAAGTCAACACCTTGTATGAAGTGGCCATTTCGGCAAAAGGATCTTCAGAAAGCGAAATTACCCTTGACCTAAGTCGTGCAGATGTTCGCCTTTCGTGTTTTAAGTAGAAAATTGCATGGCTTCGCACAGTTCGCATTCCGAGCGTCAGAGCATGGGGTTTTGATTGTCGGACTGCAACTTCCTGTTGAAAGATGGGGTCGCTTCGACCAGGCCACCGTTTACAATGCTCCGTCGTTATGCGGGTTTGTCCGAATGTTGATTGGCGTTACTGGTAACTGACCAGAGGGTGACCATACGGTGTTAGCACCCGAGTTTGTTTAAGTTTCTAGCTGACCTTGTCTTGAACTAGTTGCTGACCTAGTTAAGGATGCGTCCGCTAGTCTTTTGCTGAAAGAAATGGAAGTTGGGAGGAAAAATTAAAAAAAGGGGGGGGGGGAGGGGAATGGGGATATCGCTGTCTCTCCAAGTGTCTGTTTCTCTGTCTGTCTGTCTGT
>CAJHNH020002458.1:32500-197500 GCA_905116865.2 Candidula unifasciata | reverse complement strand
TGAGGCATAGAGCTGAGCTGATCTGAGTTAAGATCCGACATCGCAGCACGAGATATTCCCATAAGCGCTCCATTCTCACCTTAAGCAGCCAGTGCAGGGTTCCAGCCCCGATTGTGCCAGTAGCAGACTAATTGCATGTTTGTCTTGTCTTTCATTTAGTGTTGAGTATCTGCCAGATAATTGTATATTCTGTATCCTATTTGTGATTTCACCTGGCAATTTTACGTCCAGTGGTTTGCCATTGCCTCTAAGCGTCTGCTTTCAATACCACTCTTGAAATCGACACAAAGTACTCTACTGCCAAATCGCCCGCACCAAGGGTCGAACTCGGCACCCCGGAATTACGAAGTGCGTTTGCAACGCCTAAGCAACAGACGCCGAGACAAACAACAAAAGGCATGTAAAAGCATGAACACACTTATAAATGTATTTCATAAGAGAAAAAAAAGGGGGAACCGACGTGGTCTAGCGGCTAGACACTTGCCTGCGGATCTGAAGATTTTGGGTTCGGGTCCTGACGTGGGCCGTAATTCTTTCAAAACTGAACTTGGCTCTTAGGTCGACCCAGCCTTGAATGGGTACCAGGCACAATCCTAAGAAGTAAAAGCAGCCGGCGTGATGCTGACCACACTACCCACTAAGTGCCTATTAGTCTATAAAGTATAGCTCTAGTCCTATATACCCAATACGCCGGCAGTCGTGGAAAAGGGTCCTTGTGTGATAAGAGAGGAAAAGATCCACAAGTCATAGAAAAGCCTTCACTTTGGTTTCCGAAAGTTTGTTCGTATAGTCTGGGGTTGGTAGCGTTCTATCGTCCTCGCAAACTCCCATACGCACGCACACATACAGGCACACAAACACACACCATAAAGTGCAGGAAACTAAGATAGTGCAGTACAATATCTCCTCACATGACCACATTAAATGTGACCAGTGAAGCTTGGGCCATACATCTTCGCCGTCCGCCCATTGATCACTAAGCTTCTGTTTTCTCGTCGTGTCCCTGGTCAGTCTCCTGCGGTAACTCTAGCCGCTGTGACGTGGTCAGATAAGGGTCATTACACGCTGGAAAATTCGGAATTGCGCACGGAGACGTGCTCTTTTCTTCTCTTTGACAGGGCAGGACGGCAGATAAAAGGCAGTTTCATATTTCCACTGCCGCAAAAATGACAGTCATCGGTAACCTGGTTTCGTGGTTTCATTTTTAGGAAGGCCTCCGTTTTCCCCCTTTTCCTCAGTCCGGCTCTACGTTCCCACCTGCACTTGTAGAGGTGTTTGCGTCCATATGGCATGTAAAAGTTGAAGTTTGAAGTTTGAACAACGGACCAACATCATGGCACACGGGTAGTAACCCATAAGTGCTCCGTTCTTTTTCTAAATTAAGTATGAGTCCGAAGAAGCTCAGCGCAGTGCACAGACTCTGTAGCACTGGCGAGGATCCTGAAAAACTGTGGGTAGATTTCTAACCCCACATTTTGCACGGGCAGCGCCGTAAGGCTACTTTTTTCGATTGCCAATCGCCAAGAGATTTCTTACGTGCGCAACAATGCACACAGGCGTCCGATCTCACTACCCAGAAACCAGGTTGTATTACTAGAAGTCAAAGTCCACTTTAAAAAAATCCCAGCCCTTACTGGTGAATGAACCCGGAACCTCAAGCACCTGAGGCTGTCACCATGACATGTAGAAATATGCTTAGGTTGCTATTGGGAATTGTAGCAGGTTTCTGCCACAAAGATGTTCATGTGCTCGAATCCACATTGAAGTGCTTTTTTTGCAGACATCCATAATTTGTTCATTGAAAGGATACGCTACATTTTGCTGCCGTAACACACTTTCTGAAAAGGAAAGTATAAATTGCATTGTGGGATTCGCTTTAATTAAACGATTAAATGTTTCCTTAAACGGCAACAAACTCTTCGGGAATAACTAGCAGAGTTAGATTCTATTCGTTGTGGAATGATAATAGTTGGAGACACCTCAGCCTGCAATACAGACTGCATTTTCTTGAAAAATATGTTCAAGATAAATGCGGCCATAATTGAAACTCAGGTGTTAAGGGTCTTGGATCAGCACTAGACGTAAGGCATGTTAGTTTGTTACCAAGACCCTTCAGGTTAGTTTCAAGATGAAAAATCAAAATGAGTTTCCGCTTTATGTTTATGTTTATACAAGGTATCAACATCATGGCACAAGGTATATTTCAAAATATTTTTCAGGCAGCGCTATTGGGGCACTCTTTTCTATTTCCACCTGCCAACGGATTTTTTTTACCTGTGCAACAATACACAAGGGCCTCGGATCTTAATATCCAGAGACCAGGAGAAATTACTAAAAGTCTTTGTGAAAAAATGGCAGCATTCACCAGGGATTGAACCCAGAACCTCCAGCACTCGAGGCGGAATCCATACCTCGAAATCACCAGTTATGCGGCGTTGGGATCTCTGTCACAGGCGTAAGAGAATGTTAAGTGCGTTGTGCAGTGTATATGAAGATACTCCGTACCTCACTTCAGGCACCAACAAGCTCTGTGCTAATTTTACGGATCCTCACGCAAGACTCCTGCCACATGTCCTCGTCGTGAGCCATGGATAATGGAATATGTCGGCCTAAACCGAGCTGCCGGGGGATCTCAGAGTTGGTGATCCCCAAAGATGCAGTGTCCAGAAACCTGCTGGCACTTATCAGCCCACCCCAATGCATGGATGATAACGTATATCGAAAAATCTTTTGGAACATAGGGAAAGTTATCTGGCCGAGTATCCTACTACATGACAAACTGGTTCAAATGTATGTCTACCAAGAGTCCTTCTAAATGGCTAGGCTATTTCGGTTGAAATGTCCATCCATCGTTTGTCCAACTACATGACAGCAAAGGTTTAGACATCTTTTTTTTTCCCCCTCTCAAAGATTATTCCCACGTCCACTATCTTTAGCCACATTTGCCGGAGTAAATTGATCACACAGCCACGCCCGATACACGTTTCCCATAGCTGCCGCAGTTTACCAGTCCACCAATGTTAAATATTATGTGATCATATTTGACATTTTTGCACACTGGACATACCCATGCGTGCTTTGTCTTCAGGCAGCTATACAGTTTTTGTTTGCCTTTACGGGATCTTCTCGAAACAAAAATGTAGCACTTGTGTGACTTTGGCCCAGTACCAAAGACACATCCGGGCATATCGTATATCAGGGATATTCAACAGGTGGCCCGTGGGTAAAATATGGCCTGTAGGAGCCTAGCAGGTGGCCCGCGAAACATCTACCAGTTGTAATGTACTAACGATCTTCCTATGCGGGTCTCAGGAATCTTGCCCGCGACAATCCCCATTTTCCAAAATTGTGGCACCTGAGTAAACTTGGTTGAATGGTCGTGCCGTATATGTATATTGTGATTGCCTTTCCTGGATCTCGATGTAAGGAACGAACGAACGAACGAAAAAACTTTATTTTCAAAGGGTCACGAATTAGGCACGCAGGCCTGTCTTACATTATCTCCAGTAGTTTGCCACAGCTTTCTGACGGTCGGCTTCTCGATACCAATGTCGAAACCAGCACAAGGCGCAAGGCCTGCAGTTGGGATCGAACCCGGCAACTCGGCATTACGAAGCCATACTACAGGAGATGATGTGAGCAGTTTCACACCTCTGTGCTTTCTTAATATCTACCCCAAACAGGGAAAATCCACAGATCACGGGACAGTCTAATATTTTAGGGGGTGGTAGATGAACTACATGCAGTCATGGGGCCTAGGCTGCATGCAGTCGTGGGACCTAGGGTACACTCTCTCGTAGGACCTAGGTGGGTTGGGGTTAGGACCAGGTCTAGATGTTTTGGGGTCGTTAAAAGCATTAGACAGCCGGAAAACCCAGCCTTACCACCCTCTAAAATGTTAGACTGTTCTGTGATGTCAACTGGGGGGTAGGATATTACGAAAGAACCCACAACTCTTTGCCTCATTGAACCAGAGACAACCATGACGGAAGGTAGTAAGATCTGGTAATTTTGTAATCTGGTAATCCTAGTTTCAGCTACATAGCAAACGGGTCACCCCACAGATGCTACGCTCCTGTGCCAACGAAAAACAAACGCAGCTCACAGTGTCACGCCATGCACTCAACTCAGAAGCTGGGCGACGAAACTACAATAAGATCTGAAGGCTGTGTGTAAAGTGGCGCTCGCAAATCAGTTAGAAATCGAAAGAGTAGCCTAACGGTGCTGCCTGGGAAAAATTGTGAGTTAAAAATCTACCCAAAGTATTTCAGGATCGTCGCCGTTGCTACGGAGTTCGTGCACTGATATATTACTTCGGACTCAGATTTGAGTTAGAAGTAGAACAGAACACTTATGCCATGATGTTGATCCGTTGTTTAAACCTAAACCTAAATTATCCAGGCGCCTAATAGATCAACGCACTGAACAAGAACACTGAGGCGATCATAGCTTCCCTAACCATATCACCCTTAAGAAAACTTGCATTCCTACAAAAATCTCATCCCAATCATAATCGCCCTCTCCCGCCGGTCCCAGCTGCGTTGTCCTAAAGAATGCAAGCGGAGCAGTAATTGTGTGACGTTTTTAACAGCAGCGTGTCAGATCCCCGCACAAAAGACCTGACCTCCTGCACCCCGGGTAGGAGGTCCATCAAGATTTGGTCTCGGGTCATTTCTAGCCGAAGTGACATCACTTCTTCAGCCAACGGCCGAGCGCTGACAAAGAAAAGGAATGAAAAAATATTACACATACATTGGCGACAACGCACATTGACTGACCTTGTAGACAACCACCTAACCTCCAAACCTCTAACTCGCAAAATATATCGTTAAGCCTTCACACCTGGAGAATGAACAAACAATTAGAAAATGGACCTAAGAGTAGATATTTAACGGAATAGATCCTATTTTATGGAAAAAATGTGGGTGGGTGGGTGGGGGGCCTCTCTCTTCTTCTTTGCGTTCGCCGGCTATAAACTTCGCAGGAAAGGTTCTGGTTGTTCGTCCACTTCTGGACTCTAGTCCTGTTCTAGAAACTGACTTTTGCGTGCTTATCCGTTTCACAGGTCTGAGTTGTTTACATTCAGACTGTTGGTTCCTTGCCTCTCATGCAGATGTACCCCGACTTCCAAGGAAGCTCCCAGTTAGTCGACTCTTGCGACATGGGCAGGAAGTGGATCTATTCTTGTTTTCCCCACAATGGGGCGTCGGAACCCACATGGGGAAAAGGTGGGGAGCCAAATGCATAGGTTCTGTTGGCACTTCTGACGACTGCCTTATGCATTAAAAGCACGTGTATGCTATTATTGCATTTACTGAGGCGGCAGATCTTTCACAAGGGTCAGTGATGGACATTCTGTGTAATTTTAGTTGGAACAGGAACAGGGCAACTATGAATTAACCCTTTTGCTATGAAGTAAGAATGGCGATCACCCTGCCTTCGATGGGTGATATGCGATCATCAATCTCTTCCCTTGGCATTCGCTGACACCCATTTTAGGCTGTTTTAACGCGTAAGCTAAAGGTCAGTTATACAGTTCTGACTCGATGAGTTTCAGAACTTAAAAAAAACCTTCCGTCCCCGTGGAGGTTCCGGGGCCCTGTTGTGAGGAAAACAAGAACAGACCCACTGCTTCACAACAAGCATGTCGTAGGAGTCGACTTATTGGGGGCTTTCTATAAAGTCGGAATGCATCTGCTCGAGCGGCAAGAAGCAAACAATACTGCACACCAATAAGCCAGTAAAAGGATTTACACGCAAAACTCAGACCCTGGCACAAAGTCAAGTCTAGAGGGACGAACAACCAGGATTTTGCACCGAAGCATACAGCCGGTGAGCAAAGAAGAAGACAAAGAAAACTTTCTGGCAGGCAACCAGGCGTCCAGACACAAATCTACTGCAGCTTCACAGAAGGATGTTTCATTTCTGATAAAATGTGACTGTTAACGAGGATCTACAAAAACACAAGACACCACTCCTCGCGTAGGTTCTGGGGCCCCATTGTGGGGGCGAAAAGGAATAGGCAAACGACTCCTTAACAAGCATATCGTAAAAGTCGACTAATTATGGTGCTTTTTCGAAGTCGGATTACATCTGTGTGAGAAGTGAGGAACCAATAATAAGTCATATCTGTTAAAAACTCGGCAAAACTCAAGTTCTGGAACAAGACTAGAGTCCAGACGTGGACGAACAGCCGGGACTTTCCATCGGAGTTAACAACCGTTGAAAGCAAAGAAGAAGAAAAAGAAATTACGCCCTATCGGTGATTAATCAGTTTCGTATTTATCGGTTCACAAACAAGATTTGACGGTACCCTTCATTTTATTGACTGTTTATTCGAAAAACATATGACTGTGAATCCTGGACAATCGGTAAGCAGGCCAAACAATTTCTTGAGGCCTCAGATATGTGGTTTTACAGAAGAATGCTTAGAATACCCTGGACAGCCAAAAAGAGCAACCAAGAGGTTTTGAAATAGGCGGGAGTCTGAAGACAACTTATCACAGACATCAGAAGGAGACAGTCATCATTTTTCGGCCATTTCATGAGCAGAGAGAAAGTAGAACATGTTGTGACCACTGGATAGATCTGTGGATGGAGGGATAATGAAGACAACAAGAGAAGATTCTTGACAGCCTTGTTGCATGGCATGGAGGTGTGTCGGCACACGAACTGATACATGCTGCAGGAGATCGTGGATTATGGAGAGACATGATCGCCCACGCCAGTCGGCAAGGCACCTGATATTGATAATGATGATTAAAAAAACACGGCTGAAGTGAGAAGGCTGCATTAACTTAGTAGGTGACATTCACAAAGAGACATTGTCTCCGTTCGTTGAAGGTCAGGAATTGTTAATCAAATAAAGAACCATTACTGGAGTTGTCCTTTTGACATAACAGCCAGGGATTACGTCAGAAAGATCGATGTGTACACAAATCTGAAGGGTTTCAGATGAACGAAGGACAATCAAAGCTAGGTCAGATAGAAATGTTCTCTATTCTTGCTGTTGTTGTAATTATGGATCGGTCTGAAAAACAAATGAGGTAACGCAAAAAACGATCTTTTTCATGTCTTTCTTTTCGAAGAATGAGATATTGACGTCAAGCCAATGATGGGATCTTAAGTGCCAGCAAAGGTATAGATCTGACCAAGACATGCACGTCTCGTACATAGTAAGTTGCCATGAGGTGTGTGTGGGTGCGCGCGCACGTGTATGTGTGTGTGCATGTGTCTCCATAATGAACCAATGAGATCGCTTGTTTTCAGTATCGCAGTTGTTAATAGCAGTAAGCTCTCTCCTGCTTCCCCTTTCCATCTCTCTTTTTCATTTCTGTTTTAAATGTTTCTCTCTGTCAAACACACACACACACACACACACACACACACACACACACAGGTACCACATAAACACTACATCTTACTTTTTGAATATTTCAAAATAGCAAAATAGTATGCAAGACAAATAAGATCAAACAAATAAACGCCGCCGCAAACGAAACCTGGGAGCTCAGCCTTTACCGCCCACAGAGAATTTGCAAGAGGTTTAGTACGCCCCCCTCCCCCTTCCCCCCCCCCACCACTCCACCCATCTCCTCCTTTTCCAACAATGTAGTCGTTCTCTTTTCAGTATATCGCCCGCCCTTTTTTTCACATTATTTCGAATATTTTATATGTATACATGTCATTTATCAGTCACAGTAATTATCATTATTTTTTTAGCACTTAAATAAGGCCTGAGCTCCTGGCTTCCTATACAAGTATAAGGGGCTGAGCCCTTTCATCTCCTTCCCAATGATTTGTGTGCGGTGGGGCCTCTGGTCTCCATCGAGCGCGAATACATGTACCATACATTCTCCTGTAGGTTAGGGGCCCCAATGTGTTAATAGATCCACTGCCCCTACAAGCATGTCGTAACAGTAGACTAATTTGGGGTGTTTCCTTCGAAGTCGGATTGTATCTGCTTGAGAGGCAAGGAACCAACAGTCTGCATACAGATAGGCCCGATCTGTGAAACGGATGTCGATGCAAAACTCAATTTTTTTAACAAGACCGAAGTCAAGAAGTGGACGATCAACCATAATTTTATGCAGATGTTTACAGCTGGTGAACGGAAAGAAAAATAAAAAGAAAAATATTATTAATAATAATAATAATAATAATAAGAAGAAGAAGAAGAAGGAGGAGGAGGAGGAGGATAAGTAGAAGACGAAGAAGAAGAAGAAGAAGAAGAAGAAGAAGAAGAAGAAGAAGAAGAAGAAGAAGAAGAAGAAGAAAAAGAAGAAGAAGAAGAAGAAGAAGAAAGAGGATAATACCTAGTACTCATTTGAGGCTGGGTCGACCTGGCAGTAAAGGTTACTACAAAAAAAAGGTCTTGAACCAACGACCTTCGGACTCGCAGCTGAGCTCTAACCGCTACACCACGAAAGCTCCCAGTAGACCTAGCGGGACGACAGAAAAACTCACAAGTGATGTCTGATATGGTGGTTAGATACTTAAAATGTCATCTGTGACCTCCTTTGTGACCACGAATTGTGGTGTTGTTTATGGTTATTAAAGTTTACCTTGACCTGAAAACGAATATTTGGCCCTAAGCAAGTTTGTATAGCAGATTTAAATTAGTATATGACTTTGAATTCTTAATAAAACTTGACAAATACGGTTGCATTTCTGGAGACATAGCATGTTCTTTTTCTATGGATTATGTTTCCGATTTCTTTTATCCTTGTATCTTTAGCAACGCAGAATAATTCAGGTAAGAATGTAACCACCGGATCTGTAAATTAATTAGTTCTAAATATTCTGATATTTGAGAGGAGTAAGACAATGATGTGTGCTGTCGCCTAACCTTTTCAACTTATGTACAGAAACTATTCTTAAAGAAATTGTAGAATTACCAGGACTGAACATTAATGGTAGACTAATAAACAATCTGAGATATGCTGACGACACAGTGTTGCTAGCAGAGAGTGAGCAGGAGTTGCAAGACCTAATGGAGCAAGTAAACAGAAGGAGTGCAGAATTTGGATTAGATATTAATTTGAAAAAGACAAAAACAATGATATTTAGCATAGAAAATAATCAGCTAACAATGAATATAACAGTGAACGGGGTGAAATTGGAACAAGTTTAAAATTTCTTGTATCTTGGACAAGTAATAACATGTGACGGCAGAGGTGAAACAGAAGTCAAGAAAAAAATAGGGATGGCCAAAAACATTTTCAACAACATGCAACAGTTACTGACATCAAGAGAAATAAGCAATACATTAAAAATGAGAATTGTCAAATGTTATGTATTCTCAACCTTACTGTATGGCACATAGACATGGACAATGAACAAACAACTGGAAAATCGTATCAATTCTTTGGAGATGTGGATATACAGAAGATTGTGTCGTATTTCATGGAAACAAAAGCTATTAAATACAGAGGTACTGAGGAAATTGGGAATGAAAAAAGAGTTGCTAGGTGAAATAAAAAAGAGAGAAGTGAAATATTTTGGCTAAATTAAAAGACATAACAGTATTGTAAAGATCATTCTAGAGGGAAAGGGTCAATGTAGGCGAGCAAGAGGCAGACAGCGTTACAAGTGGGAGGATAACACCAAGAGATGGACGAACAGCAGTATGAGTGAGTGTACCTCAAAGGCAAGAGACAGGGATTGTTGGAGATCCATTGCAGCCAACCTTCATTTTGGAGACGGCACCTGATTGATTGATTCTGACATTTCTAATAATATATAAGGCATTACAATGAGAAATTAAAGGATTGAGGAGGCAAGGATGCTCTCAAGAAACCCTAAGATGAACGTTGATAAGAGAAGCCAAAGCTTTTGGACTGGATCACATTCATGATATTGAGCTGATTGCATAGGATAGCACGGAATGGAGCAATAGACTGCGAGCCTTAGAGGACATATATGGCACAGCAGGATAATGAATGAATAATAATAATATACAAGGAACGTTATCTTGAAACCAGTTCTATGGTTTATTACCAACGCATAAAATAAACAACAGCCTGTGTGGTAAAATCACACCAACCATTCACTTTCAGAAAAGCTGCAACAGACATCCACGCAAGGAAAAAAAAAAACATTATTTGGGTAGGCAGCGAATGCCGTCCGCAAAAAAGGCTTCTGAGCTAACGCTTCTTGCACAATGTTTACAGCATGCAGACGCGCATTATTGTGAAACAAAATCACAACCCGAGAAGACATGCCGGGATCTTTTTTCTTGACAACTTTATGCAGTTTGTCTAGTGCTTCCAAATATTAGGCAGAGTTTATGTCGATACCGCGTGGATTTTTATCATGGTATGGGGCGTCGCAGGTCGACTCAGCCTAAAATGGGTACCAGGATGGGCTGTCCTGGGGGAGGAAAGACGGTCGTCGTAATGATGACCACATTACCCACCCAGTGCCGATTGGTCTGTAAAAATATAGGACTCTCTTTGTATATGCCTGATGGCGTGAAAAGGGATCTTCACTTTACTTTATTTATGTTGATACCACATTCTTTAAAGCCTGCTTACAATAGCCCCTTTATTAATAAAAGACCAATTTCCGCGCCTTTCAGTCTTATTATGTATATAGGGCTAAACCAATATTTTATAGACCAAACGGCACTTGGTGGGTGATGTGGTCAGCATCACGCCGGCCGCCTTTACTTCACAGGACTGTACCTGATACCCACTCAAGGCTGAGTCGACATTAGAGCCAAGGTCATTTCTGAAAAAAAAATCTGGCCCTCGTCAGGAGTCGAAGAAATGTATAACTTGATTGTCTGGGCTGTTGGTGATCCATCACGCTTTCACTGTATGCGCTTTGTTTTGCTGCTCGGCTCAAAGTGACATCGTCATTTACCGCCTGCCACTATACTAAAGAGGATTGCCCTCAGCCCTGTAACGCAGTAAGAGGTTCAGACATCGTCTCAGGCTTTCCTTTCAACTTTCGATATTGTAGTTTCTTACAAACGAACTTTCACTAGCGAGCGTATGCTTCAACAACGATTCACTTGTTCTGCTGTGTGTTTTAATTTTGGCGATGTTGCAACGAAATACGCTTGAACCATTGTGGAAGATAAGTTGTAAAATCACGACCTTTCGGAAACGTTGGTGCATACGTCTGTCACTGTTGTCTTCGACAAACATTTGTTACCGTAGGCTACCTGTATTCTTCACTGAATGTCTACTGGTTTGCATTATTGAAAGAAAAGAAAACCAATCACCGCTCTTTTAGATTCTTTGGACATTTTTTGGATCAACCCGGCCACTTTCTCAGTGGTCAGAAACAAAACCTATGAATCATGGAACAATAAGCACGTGATCCTGTTATTCAGTGATCAGTTCTTATCTTCCCCGTGTAGGTTCCGGGGCGCCATTGTCGGGAAAACAAGAATAGACCCACTGCCTCCCCAATAAGTACGTCGTATGAGTAGGCTAACTGGGAGCTTTCTTCGAAGTTGGAGTGCATTTGTCTAAAAAAGCAAGAAACCAACAGTCTGCATACAAATAGGTTCTGTAAAACGGATGTGCACACAACACTGGAACAAGACTTAAGTCCAGAGCTGGATGAACAACTATATATAACTTTCTGCCAGAGTTTACAGCCGGTAAACGCGAAGAAGAAGAGGAAGTACTTATCACATGACTGCGAAACAATCATGTTCAACGTGCGCAATATCGCTTGGTGATGGACGAACGGGTTTGGTTTCAAACAAAGGCTTCTAACGGCTCTGGCGGTATCATGCTGAGCATACTTCTTATTTCTTCTTCTTCTTCCTCTTCTCTGCCTCCATTTACTTCATCGAGGTGATCGGGGGGGGGGGGGGGGTAAGGATCGTTTGTGCGCGTTTTCCAATGCATTGTACAAGTTGCTGTTCATTTCTATTAGGTTGCTCCCAATAACGTCGTTCCATGTCTTGCGGGGTCTTCCCTTTGATCCGTGTTCATTATATTTCTTCAGCGTGGCTATCTGCGGCCGTTGTTACCAGGGCATTCTAGTCAGGTGGCCAAACAATCTCATTTGTTGTTCTTTAATGAATTGTATGCTCGTTTCAGTCCTAGTCTTCTAATTTCTTCATTCTTGATTTTATCTCTTCTTGTCACGCCGGTAGCTCCGCTAAGACATCTCATTTCTGTTGTTACGATCTTCCACTCATTAGTTGTAGTAAGGGTCCATGGTTGACACTGGTAGCACAATGTCGGTCCCAAACCGTTCTTATGAGATCTGCTTTGGTTGACATAGATATCTTCATATGCATCAAAAGCGGTGTTAATTGTCCTATTACCTGATTTGCTTTCTTTCGCACATCGTATGTTGATTTCTCTTTCCATTTTTCCATCTGAATTTAAAATTGACCCAAGATATTTAAATTCGCTCGCTTGTTTTATTTCTGTGTTATTTACTTTAATTAATATGGTTTCTTCTTGTCTGCCTATTACCATTGCCGCTGTCTTATCAATGCTTATCCTTATATTATATTTTTCATACTTAGTATTGACTTGGTTTATGTGGTTCTGTAAACTCTATTCTTCTTCTTTCCTCTTCTCTTCTGTTTCAGCTATACTTGGTCATCTGCAAATAACAATTCTGAGATATCATCCTTTTCTTCGCTCTCTGCTTCTTTGCATATATTGTCAGTGTATGTTATAAAAGACAGGGGAGATAACATACGTTCCTGAATTTACTTCAGAAGGTTGTGATGTACCTGGTTTTGTTCGTATGCAACTTTTACTTGATGTATGTAAGCTCTTAAACACTTCGGTTAGGTGTTTGCTAATTCCCTATCTTCTTAAGCAATTCCACAACATATTCGAATCGACTCTGTCAAATGCTATTTCCTAGTCTATAAATGCGACTTTGCATGTCTTATCAAACTCTATTGCTCTTTCTGTCAACTGTCTTAATATAAATATTACGTCTGTGCAGCTTCTGTTATGTCTGAAAACTATCTAGACTTCTGAAAGTTGTCTGGCTACAAATGGTCCTAATATTCTTTCAATTAATACTTCTTCTTTGTTCGGTCTTGAAAGGCTGGTATTGTTGTTAAAAGCTAAACTCCTATATGTACGTCCCTTCGGTCATACACACTCAGTTTCAACATAATTATTTTTAGTCGTACTTTGTTACATGCGCAATAAAGGGCAATTTTGAAAAAGCTCCCAGAACCTACACGGGGAGTGCTGTGCATACAATGCTGTGTACAGACAGAAAAAAAAAAATAATAATGCGGACAAAACAATACATTGTACGATTTATTGCCATGCATATTTCGCTGTTTCTTGTCAGGTGCGTTACTACAGAGTTAAATCAACATAAAATGAAGCATTAAAAAAAAAAGGCGAATGGTTTCTTTCGATGCATCGAGTTTGTCTCTCGCCAGAGGTTCACTGTAGTCACGTGACTTACCAGTGTAACTTAGAATTTACCACAAATTCCGTCTACTTACACATAAAGTTGTTGATTTTATTTGTTAAAGCTTCGGTCATTCTCGACAGTCCTCTGTTCGGTTTGTTGTAAACCACAATTATTAGATCCCGACACCCATGAAGAATCCCTGAACTGTGCATATAGCCATTTGAGTATAGGCTCTGCTATTCTATTTCCAAGCTGCCTTTCCGTTCGACTGATGTAAGTCAACTGGCACTCATATGTTAATTAATAAATAAATTGGAATTGGTGTACGCAGACACGAGCTGTTTCTTCTTCTTTGCGTTCACCGGCTGTAAACTCCGGCGAAAAGTTCTGGTTGTTCGTCTACTTCTGGACTGCAGTCCTATTCCAGAAATGAGTGTTACGTATGCATCCGTTTGACAGATCTGTATGCAGACTGTTGGTTCCTTGCCTCTCAGGCAGATGCACTCCGACTTCGAAGGAAGCTCCCAATTAGTCGACTCTTACGACATGCTTTTGGGTAGGCAGTGGGTCTATTCTTGTTTTTCCCATAGTAGGGCCCCGAAACCCACACGGGGGACGAGCTGTTTAACTGGTGGGGTTGGGATAGGAGTGGTCTTGTTCCTCACTACTGGAATCGTGGCAAAGAAAGTTTGACCAACAGCTGTTTAACAGGTGGGGTTGGGCTAGGTGTGGTCTTGTACCTCACTACTGGAACCGTGGCAAAGAAAGTTTGTCCAACAGCTGTTTAACAGGTGGGTTGGGATAGGAGTGGTCTTGTACCTCACTACTGGAACCGTGGCAAAGAAAGTTTGGCCAACAGCTGTTTAACAGGTGGGTTGGGATAGGAGTGGTCTTGTACCTCACTACTGGAACCGTGGCAAAGAAAGTTTGGCCAACAGCTGTTTAACAGGTGGGGTTGGGCTAGGTGTGGTCTTGTACCTCACTACTGGAACCGTGGCAAAGAAAGTTTGACCAACAGCTGTTTAACAGGTGGGTTGGGATAGGAGTGGTCTTGTACCTCACTACTGGAACCGTGGCAAAGGAAGTTTGGCCAACAGCTGTTTAACAGGTGGGGTTGGGATAGGAGTGGTCTTGTACCTCACTACTGGAACCGTGGCAAAGAAAGTTTGACCAACAGCTGTTTAACAGGTGGGTTGGGATAGGAGTGGTCTTGTACCTCACTACTGGAACCGTGGCAAAGGAAGTTTGGCCAACAGCTGTTTAACAGGTGGGGTTGGGATAGGAGTGGTCTTGTACCTCACTACTGGAACCGTGGCAAAGAAAGTTTGGCCAACAGCTGTTTAACAGGTGGGTTGGGATAGGAGTGGTCTTGTACCTCACTACTGGAACCGTGGCAAAGAAAGTTTGGCCAACAGCTGTTTTTAGTCGCTCCTGGAGACGCTGCATGGCATCATCACCTCGAATAGTTAGTTGAATTAATAGGCTACTTGTTGTTTGAACACCTTAATTTCTTTCAGGGTAGTGTTGGATGGGGGTGCAGTGACGTTTAATGAGTCCTCTGAAGTACCCATCCAGTAGAAGAGTTGACTTGGGGGTTTCAATTTCTGCTGCCAGTGTATCTTGTGTGCAAATCTTTCTGGCAGGGTTGAACAAGCTTCTTACCAGGCCACGTCTGTACTGAATAGGAAGAAAAAAATGTTAGTTTTCTTTTTTTTTGTGAAAAAGGTTAAGACACTAAAATAACTTTCCATAAACAGAAAATCAAAGTCGTAAATTTTTACCATATTCTGACAAGATAAATACGTGCTGCCATAAAAACAAAAATTAAAGAAATGTACTGAAGTCTATACACATGTGATCTGAATTATTGCACACATATGAGTCACTGGTATTCAGCAGAGAAACGCCGCTTAGTAGCAGCAATTTTGAGGGGGAAGTGCAGAGTACACTGGATAGGCAAAGATACAAAATATTTCCTGAAGCAGAAGAAAAACGACAGTTTGAATATGGAAATGAAATACAGACTTCACGCTGACTGACAAGACAGTGAAAGGGGAAAGTCAAAGAATTAGACATGAGTAGCTGAAATGTTGGGGATACTAAGTTGAAACACACACAAAAAGGCGATGTTGACATATGGTACCGGCCAGGTTTTTTAAACCAAGTTTGAAGTTGGTTTGAAGTTTGAACAACGACCAACATTATGGCACACGGGTAGTAACCCTAAGTGCTCCGTTCTTCTTCTAACTGAAGGCTAAAGAAGCGCAGCACAGTGCACAGCCAATGTAGCACCGGCGAGGATCCTGAATTACTTTGGGTAGATTTTTTTAACTTGCCCAGGCAGCGCGGTTAGACTACTCTTTTCGATTTCCAAGGGATGTTTTACGTGTGCAACACTGCATACGGGCGTCCGATCTCACTAACCAGAGACCAGGGGGAATTACTAGAAGTCCAAGTCCACATGAAAAAACCCCAGCCCTTACCGGGGATTGAACCCGAAACCTCCAGCTCTCGGGGCAGACACCATGCCTCGAGACCACGCAGCTCCAGCTTTTTTTAAAACCAGTCAACACTTTTCTTCCCATGACATTTCCCGGTATTAGTTTTAGGCATGTTCGGATAAGGTGTTGCAATTATTTTCTTCCTTCCCTTGAAGGCCTCGGTAGCACACGTCTAGGTAACTATTTTAATTGCTTCAATATTTGTACTTACTCATTTTCAGAATCTGTGACATGCCTTCTGTGAAAGTGGCTTCAAGTATCGCGCTGATAACAGTCAACATTCTTGTACTGATATCCCTGCGCCACTCAGCGGCCAACCATGGCGTGGACTTTATTGTTTCCATTCCGGGCTCTGACAACCCAAAGGCAAGCGTGTACGTATACATGACTTCCTACAATTCGGAGGCCACAGTCATCGTGACTTGGACAGAAGTTAACAAACCTACTAGCTCCGGCCAGGCTGGCATTGGAGGGACTGGTCATCAGACTATCCAGTTTGACCCGACCTCCACACCAGCAGCTATTCGCATTTCGGCTTCTGGTCCTATAGTTGTAGTGGTGTCAATGATCTTTCTTGGTCACGGTGTTGACTCCATGGGAACATATTTAGTTAGTCCCACGGACGAGTTGTCCAAGACTTATGTCGTTGCAGGTCACTGTGGATACGAGAGCTGTAACTTAATAATCGCAAATGCTTACGATGCTGCACTAGTAAACGTAACTTTAGCACTAACTCCTGACGCCGCCAACATAACCTTTAAGGGTAACACATATTACAATGGCGAAGTTATAAGTCTTTCCCTACGATATTTGGAAGCGGTACAGATTAACAGTGTAGCTGACCTGACTGGGACTACTGTAGCCAGTTCACAGACAATCCAAGTTGTATCAGGAAGTGGCTTTATGATGTCCAGTGAAACTGCAAACGGCAATATAATGGCAGAACAAATGCCGTCTCAGAGCAATCTTGGAACTAAATTTACTCTCATAAACTCTGTTTCAAAAAGTAATGTCTTAACAACAGTTAAAGTTGCCTTTACCCAGCCGAACACACATATCACTTTTCAAGGATCGGAGTTAATGCTTCTATTAAACACCTCAAGGTGGGCAATTTACAACTTTAGGAAAGAATTTCTGACGGTTTTATTAACGGATAAACCAGTTACTGTAGAAATGATCTTCGAAGTGGTCAAAGATGCAAAAATTAACAGCCTCGCTAGTGTGGTTGTAACACCTGTTGGCAGTTGGGGGTCAAGGTATGTAATTGTAATGGGCGTTGGTTCTGTCTTCCTAGTAACAACCGAGTCATGTATATCTAATATTATAGTGGACACGTCAGCAATAAGTTCCCAAATGTGGACACAAGCGAGTGGAAATGCAGAGTATTTTGGCGTTGATTTAACTCTGACAAAGTATAGTATTACCCAGGTTGTAATGGAGGGACAGATGGAATGTGTGTTTGGAGGATATGTCACGTATACTAATGGAGATGGTTTCACAGCATTTTCTCTTGGCTGGAAAAAGTTTGAGTTTCAAAGTTCATCACCATCATTTAGCGACGACAAAAATACATTAGATCTAAATGCATTGACTTATCGTTCCCTTAGTTCAGTGTCAATGGAAATGGTACTGTCGTCACAGTCACTACATTTGTCAAATCTTGAAATGGAGGTTACAGCTTCACCAAAGAGCTTAACCATGAGTTCCTCCACAGTACCCCTGCCTTCATATTCTACAGCCAGTGAAGATAACGTGTATAGCAGAACTACTGTGTTTGTGGAAGCAATCATAGACACAGTATCAACAGAATCTACATATTCACCAACGGCTTCCTTATATCCTGCATCAGCTTCCTATATGGACTATTCTGGTGAACAAAGTACAGCTTCTGCTACAACCAGTGTATCAACAACAGGGAGCAATGTACAACATTGTCATTACAGATGTGGTTATGGAATCAGTGACAGAAATCACAATCCAGAACAAGTGACACAATTTCAGGTTACGACTTCATCCCCACTGTATGGGTATTCCAACCCTCGTAGTAATATTTCAACCACACCAGCTACTTTAATCAAACCTACTAATTCAACAAAGGCTCAACCTAGTGGTTCGTCTAACACCAGCAAGTTTTCTACTTTGCCAGCCAGACTCCTGACAGATGAAACGCCAACAACATCTTTTTCACAACCCATTACTGTACTTGCCGACAGTCTCTCCAGTACTAAAAGATTAAGTTCTCTAGATATGTATACAAGCACTGCATCTTCAGTTGACATCAGCATGTCAAGTAAAACCTTTCAGCCATCGTCAGTGTTTCCTTCACAATGGATAATTGTTTCCAAAACAACACAGCTCATCCCTACAACTTCAGAAATAACAACCAGAAAAGCAACAAATGTGGTAATCACTAGTTCACTGTTGCAAACTAAAGCTAATGATATAAAAACAACACAACTGATCACGAAAAATATCCCAGACACAGAAATAACAACCAGAAAGGCAACAAATGTGGCAATCACTAGTTCACAGTTGCAAACTAAACCTGTTAATGATATAAAAACAACACAATTGATCACGAAAAATATCCCTGACACAGAAATAACAACCAGAAAGGCAACAAATATAGTAACTACTATCTCACTGTTGCAAACTAAAGCTGATCCTGACATAAAAACAACACAAATGATCACTAAAAGTGTCCCTGACAGAGAAATAACAACTAGAACGGCAACAAATGTTGAAACTAGTGGCTCATTATTGCATACCAAAGCTAATAATGAAACAACAACCAAACAAACAACACAGTTAATTACCAAAAGTGTCCCGGTTACAGAGCTCGCAACCAGAAAGATAAATATAGCAACCACTAACTCAGTGTTGCCTACCACAGCTGGTATTGATATAAAAACAACATCATTAATATATAACAGTGTCTCAAATAAAGAAACAACAACCAGAAAAATTACAACCAGTATGGTAACCACAGACTCACTGTTGCACACCAAAGATGATACTGACATAAAAACAACCCAGTTCATTCCCAGAAGTTTCTCAGATACAGCAAGGACAACCGGAAAAACATCAAATGTATTAACTACTGACTCACTGTTGCATACCAGAACTGATGTTCACATAAAAACCACAAAGTTTATCACTAAAAGTGACTCGGATACACAAATGACAACCAGAAAGGCAACACATTTAGCAACTACTGACTCACTGGTGAACACAACAGCTTATTCTGGCATAAAAACAACAGAAACATTGGCAAACAACCAAGCTAATGAAACATTCAATTTTACCATTAGTAATACAACAAGTCAATGTCCATGCCACTGCAGAAGTAAATTTTACTTGAGGTTCATTGCCAATGTAACAAATTTACGATTGATCATGAATGCTATTGAAAAGGATTTGCTGCTGAGAAAAAAGTCACTCATTTCATACAGAATGACTAAAATTTCTTTACACAACAGAGAACAGTCAGCTAAATATATTGGCAGCACATTAGGCATTTTGGTTGTAGTTGTTATTTTTGGCTTTTTGTTTTCCAGTGACATAATTATTCTCTGTAGCAAGAAGAGTTGCACCAGACATATTTAGCAATGTCTCTTTTTCTTCTTTTTCTTCTTCTTCTTCTTCTTCTTCTTCTTCTTCTTCTTCTTCTTCTTCTTCTGTGTTCACTGTAAAAAGGGTTGTTAGGCACTCTGTGTTGTGGTTTACAACTTGGCTACAAAATCTGCACCTTTTGTCCTCAGATGTCTTCTTCTTCTTCTTCTTCTTCTTCTGCCCTTTTAAACCCCAATGGAGCATAGGCCCTTAACCAACTCATGCCAAGTTGTTCTATCCTTCACTATCGCATGCAGCTCTTCCCCTTGTCCTCCCCAACTTTTTACCTCACTCTCTAGCTCCTTTCTTCATGTTTTTTTTTTTTTGGTCTTCCTATATTTCCATGCCCCTGTGGGTTCCAGTGCAAAGACATTCTAGTTATATTGTTCTCAGGTTTTCTCACCGTGTGTCCTATTCAAATCCTTTTCTTCACTTCTTGGTCCAGTGTAACTTGTTTAGTTCTCTCCCAAAGCTCTACATCAGTGATTCTATCATACTATTTAGTTCCCTCTATTCTGTGCAGGCACCAGTTAATGAATATTTGTAGTTTGTTAGTAACTGCCTTAGCTGTTCTCCATGTTTTTAATTTATTTTGACCTCCAAATATTCCCTAGTGCTATGAAAGCTCCTCTTACCTTTTGTACTCTTTTTTTAATATCTCTGTCAGTTTCCCCATCTTTATCTACATTACTGCCCAAACAGGTTTATGACTCCATGTCGTGGAGTGGCGTGACATTAAGAGAAACCACATTACTATTTGCCTGATTTACGCTCTTTATCTTTGTCTTTCCCTTATGGATTTTCAGACCTAGCTGTTGTGATCTCGCATCAAGTATATTTAATTTATCTTGCATCATCAGTGAAGTCCAGACCATCAAGCAGTTTTGTAGGGGTCCACTGAATTCCATCTTGGTATTAACACTTGCTGTCTTCATAATCCAGTCTATTGCCAGTAAAAATAGGAGAGGCCACAAAAAGTATCCCTGTCGCACACCTGTTTTTATTTCAAATGTATCTGTTAGCTTTCCCCCATGAAAAACTCAACATTTCATGTCTTTATATGTTGTCTTTACTAAGTTAAACATTTTCTGTGGGATTTCATAGTGCCCAATAATTTCCAAGAGATTCCCTATCAATGCTGTCAAAAGCTTTTTCATAGCCTATGAAACCAATGTAGAGTAGTGAATTCAGTTCAATGCTTTGTTCTATTGTTATGTTTAATGTGGCTGTCTGGTCAGTACAAAAACTGGCCTGTTCATCTCTTGACTTTTTATCAATAGCATCTTTTAGTCTTTCCCAAATAGTCCTACTTAATATTTTTGCAGGAACTGACAGCCACATAATTCTTTTATAGTTTTCACCCTGATATAGTTCACCGTTTTTTTTGGGTGCAGTTTCACAAGATATCCTTCTCTCCAGTCTGCTGGTATTTCAGACATCTGATTTCAGCAAATCTTCAATTCCTCATCTTTCATGGCATACTTGTTGGGGGCTGTGGGCCTATTCTCTCTTCCCCCCCCCCCACCTCTATACTGGGGCCCTGGGACCCACATAAGGGGTGGGGGAGGGGGGGGCATATCTAAACATACATAAAATGATTTAGATTAGAACTATTTTGCTATACTGCAACTCATCATGAATTCATTTGGTAGTCCAAAGACAATATGTTTTTCTGACTCTCTTCTATGACAGACTTATTATATTAACTCACTGCAATGGAAATGTTCATTCTACTCCTTCTATTTTATTATGCAATAAAATCGGAAGGTCAGACAAAAATGCCTGCATGCCATATAGAGTTACATTTAACATATAACTGTGAATCCTGGACAATTAACAAACAAGCCAAACAATTTTTTAGGCCTCAGAGATGTGGTTTTACAGAATCATGTTTAAAATTCCTTGGAGAGACAATGTTTTCCTTTAGACATCTGCAGTGAAATCTTCTGGGACTTAAATAGTTAAGAAAGCTTTTGTTTGTGAGAGAAAAAGTATTTTCTACTTTACGCTCACTGGCTGTAAACTCTGGCGGAAAGTTCTGGTTGTTGGTCCACTTCTGGACTTTAGTCTTGTCCTATAACTTGTGTTTAGCATACAGATCTGCTTTACAGATGTGGCATATTTTATGCAGCCTGTTGGTTTCTGCTCTCTCTGAAAGATGCACTGCAACTTAGAAGGAAATACCCCTAATTTGTTGCCTTTTATGACATGCTTGATAGGGAGCAGTTTTTCTATTCATTTTCCACAAATCGGGGGCCTCAGAACCCATGCAGAAAGCAAAGGTATTGTTTTTTAACGAAGTTGATTCTACAAATTAAAAAACAAAAACATGTTCAAAGGCAAGAGAATAAACTTCAATTCAGCAGATTTTATCTCATACACACCTCACTCTTTCCACTAACAGTATCACACAAAGCATATTCTGTTTAATTAAGTAACAATCCCACAGCCCATGAGGGATCTCACAAACACCTGAACTAACTGAAAGAATTTGAAATTGAGCCCACAACCTTCACAGTGTAAGACAAACAGCTCAAACCTTTCAATACCCAACAACTCACCACAAGTTTCTTGGTAATTCAAACAAATAATATAATGTTCTTGTTGTCTTCTAACACAGATAGTCTTTATAGTAACCCTAAGCTCATGTTCATTCGCTCCCTGGTGGAGCCAGACTTTTTTCAAAAATGACTTTGACTCCCAGGTCGACCTAGCCTAGAGTGGGTACCGGGTGCAGTCCCGGGAAGCAAAGGTAGCCAGCGTGATGCTGACCATATCACCCATCTTGTGCCGATTGGTCTATAAAAATATAGGTCTAGCCTTATATGCCTAAAGGCGTGGAAAAGGGACCTTTACTTTTTTTTAAAAACTTTTAATGCTTATGTTCTGCATCTGCCTTCTCTTGAGGGCTGACCAGCTATGCTGTAAATGGAATCAATGCAATTACATTTTCAGATGAATGCAGAAAAAAAATAATCTTTTGGATGTGAAATATTAGTTAACCACTTCAGCCTCATGTTTTCATTTAACTACTTTCAATCTAAATATGTACAATTATTTTAGCTCAGCTTCTCGGGGTATAAGGAGTTAAAAAAACAACTCCTAAGCACTGAAAAAGTCAACCACTTCGCCATTCTTTTGTCCCCCCCTTCTTTGTCCTGCAGTGGAGCATAGGCACTCAACCAACTCACACCAAGTCACCTTATCATTTGCTTCACATGCAGTTAACAATATGTTCTGCCCCTCGCCCCCTCCCCCATCTCTTAAAAAAAAAAAAACTTCTAGCTCCTTTCTTCATATTTTTCAGGGGGTGGGGGTTGTTAATTTGTATGCCAGTGTGGGTTCAATGAGTAAAGACATTCTAGTTGTATTGTTCTCTTATTTTCTCTACATGTTGCTCATCCATTGTCAGAATATTTCCATCACCTCTTGATTTACTGGAATTTGTTTAGTTCTCTCCCAAAGCTCCACATTAGTGATTCTGTCATAGCATTTGATATCCACTGTTCTGCACAGGAACCAGTTAATGAATGCTGGAAGGTTATCAGTAGTTGTTTTATTTGTTCTCCATGTTTCAGCTCCATACATTAGTATTGGTTTGACATTACAGCTAAATATTTTAAGTTTAGTACTCGTTTTAACATGAACAAATGCTACTTTCCCATGAAGACCATTATTCCTCTTCTTCTTCTTCTTCTTCTTCTCTTCCACCTTGTACCTCATCGAAGTGTCGGGGGGAGATGTAATGTTCGTTGATGAGCTCTGTCAAGAGCACTATTAAGACTCATGTTCATTTCTGTAAGGCTGTTCTTAATGCCATCACTCCATATTTTCCGAGGTCTTCCACTCGCTTTATATCCATTGTAACGTTTTAGTGTGGCTCGCTGTGGCAGATAGTACCAGATCATTCTTGTTAGGTGTCCAAACCATTTCATTTGTTGTTCTTTGATGAACTGTAAGACTGGCTTTATTCCTAGCATTCGTCTGATTTCATGATTTTGTATTCTGTCTTTCCTTGAAACTCCTGCAGCTCTTCTAAGGCATTTCATCTCTGTTGTCACAATTTTACGTTCATTGGAGGATGTAAGTGTCCACGTTTGGCACTGATAGCATAGTATTGGCCAAAAAATAGTTCTGATAAGATTCACTTTAGTACTCTGAGGTATCTGCTTGTGTGTCAACAGGGAAGATAGTTGACTCATTACTTGATTAGCTTTGGCACATCTGGAGCTAATTTCTCTGTCCAGTTTTCCGTCTGAAGTAAAAATTGCTCCCAAATACTTAAATTCCTCTGTTTGTCTCATGGTGTTGTTTTTTAATTTAATTTCTAAATTGTCTTTATGTCTTCCTATCATCATTGTCTCTGTCTTCGTAGTGTTTATTTTCATATTATATTCCTCCCCTTTGTACTAATTTGATTTAGGTGGTTCTGTAGGCATTCCATATTTTCTGCTATGAGTACCTGGTCGTCGGCGAAAAGTAATTCTGTTATATCTTCTCCCTGATTAAAGTCTGTTTCGCTACATATGGCGTCCATGTATGTTATGAAAAGAAGCGGCGATAGTACACAGCCCTGACCCACACCAGAGTTCACTATAAAAGTTCTAGACAACCCTGCCTTTGATCTTATGCAGCATTCACTACGTGTGTACAGGCTTTTGCAAATATTATTAATGAGATGATTGCTGATTCCTTTTTTCCCCATACATTCCCACAACATATTCCTGTCGACTCTATCGAAGGCTTTTTCTTGGTCTATGAATGTCAACAAACATGTCTTATCATGTTCTATTGCCCTCTCTGATAGTTGTCTCAATTTATACATGGCATCTGTGCAACTTCTGTTTCGTCGAAAGCCCATCTGTGCTTCTGAAAGTTGATACTCTATCAATCGTCTCAGCCTTTTTTCGATGATCTTAGCATACATTTTCCCAGTGTGACTGAGAAGTGATATTCCTCTGTAATTAGTACATTCCCTCTTACTTCCTTTATTTTTCCACAGCAGGACAATGACAGCAGTTTGCCAATCTGATGGTGTTTCTTGATTTTCCCATGCCACCTGAAATATTCTCTTTAACCATATTGCTCCCGTTTCTCCTGCTGCCTTGATGGGAAGACCATTATTATACAAACAAAATAATAAACTACCTTGTATCCTTAGTACAACATGAACTATTCATCTGTGACTCTCAAATCAAATTCTCAATTCTTTGGAACTTTATCCAAACATGTATTCATAATTATTACTATTTTGGCTTGTTACATCTAAATATCAGACTTTATTTTAATTTATTTCTTATTAAAATGTTGTTTTTGTTAAGTTTTTGAATGCATTTTTATCCTTACAAACTCTCAAATTGTCAAAATAACCTTTGTCAGGATAGAAATAGTCAAAGACCCCTATTTTCATCACTTACAGATAAACATAGAATGTAGCCACTCTCTTCGAACATGAAACAAACTATACACACAGAACTAAAGAAAGAAGCTTACTTAGTAGAGAATACAACCCCAGCTTTAATATACAAACACAGAAACAAAAGTGAACTTAATAAAAGTTTATAACAACAAACAGTTTAAATGGATCTTTGTTTCCAACTATAATGTCAAAGACAATGCAGATTTATGATTTTAAAAACTTTTCCTCCTCTAGCACAGCCATTTGTAACTACCAGCAACTTCTGCTAAAACACTAAAGAAAAATTAATATAAAATTACAAATTAAATCCCGTTTAATCAAGACAGAACAGTACCTTTTGTCAGCTGCCAGTAAAATGGGAGTAAAATTGTATATAGTAATTAATTATTTTGTTTACATTTCATTTTGTCAATATTATAATTAAGAAAAACATGAAAAAAATAACTGCAGTAGTTAATTTTATAAATATTATGGTTTATAAAAAGACAAACATATAAATGATTGCCATAAAACAGATCCTAAAATTGATCTAATGTTTAAAAAAGGGGAAAAAAATACTTCATACATGCTATTCACCAGAAATTATTTACAATCAATAAATATAAAAATAACATACCTCCTCTGTTTTTGATATAGCATTTTTATAAACACTAATCTTGCATTTATGTTGTTCAATAAACTCCAACCATTAACCTTAAACATAAACTATTAAACTGTCATAAAATTTACTTTATTCAGAATGTCTTTTGTGTGTGTGTGTGCACAACAAGTGTGTGTGTGTGCGTGCGCGCCAGTGTGTATCCAAAGACAAACAAACAGATCTACCATTAGATTAACTCTTTTATGATTCATAATGTCCATAATACCTCTATGTTTTGTGTGATTTATGATATCCATATTACCGCTTTGTTTTGTGTGATTTGTGATGTCCATACTACCTCTATGTTTTGTGTGATTTGTGATGTCCATAATACCTCTCTTCTTCTTCTTTTTGTGTTCTCTTTCTGATTTACACTGACAGACAAGTTCTTGTGAAAAACTAGACAGTTTTAAGGAATACCTCTATGTTTTGTATGATTCATGATGTCTACAATACCTCTATATTTTGTATGATTCACGATGTCTACAATACCTCTATGTTCTGTGTTGTTCGTGATGTCTACAATACCTCTATGTTTTGTGTGACTCATGATGTACTTCTCTAAATTTTGTGTGATTTGTGATGTCCTTCTTTATGTTTTGTTTTATTTATGATGTTCATAATACCTCTATGTTTTGTGTGATTTGTGATGTCTATAATACATTTATGTTCCGTGTGATTCATGATGTTTTAAATACCTCTATGTTTTGTGTGATTCATGATGTTCATAATACCTCTATGTTTTGTGTGATTCATGATGTCTACAATACCTCTATGATTCACGATGACTACAATACCTCTATGTTCTGTGTGATTCATGATGTTCATAATGCCTATATGTTTTCTGTGATTCATGATGTTCATAATACCTTTATATTTTGTTTGATTCATGATGTCCATAATACTTCTAAGTTTTGTGTGATTCCTGATTTCCATAATACCTCAATGTTTTGTGTGATTCATGATGTTCATAATACCTCTATGTTTTGTGTGATTCATGATGTCCACAATACCTCTATGTTTTGTGTGATTCGTGATGTCCTTATTTATGTTTTGTGTTATTTATGATGTTCATAATACCTTTATGCTTTGTGTGATTTGTCACATCCATAATACCTCTCTGTTTTGTGTGATTTGTGATGTCCATAATACATTTATATTTTGTGTGAATAATGATGTCCATTATACCTCTATGTTTTGTCACCTCCTGTGATCATATTACAAGTGGTACTCACTGTACACAATTAAAGACCAAGAAATAAAGTTACAAACATTCCACTGTGGACATTCATCACATTTTATAAAGTTACAGACATTTTATAAAGTAATAGACATTCATCACATTTTATAAAGTTACAGACATTCATTGAACTCTATAAAGTTACAAACGTTCCACTATGGACATTCATCACCTTTTATAAAGTTACAGACATTTATCACATTTTATAAAGTAATGGACATTCATCACATTTTATAAAGTTACTGACATTCATTGCACTCTATAAAGTTACAAACATTTATCACATTCAATATCACACTTCAGTGCACTCGTTAAATAACAAAAACATCACTGTTAACATCACACTTAACATCAAACCACATCACAATTAACAATACTCCTAAAATGGCATTTACCATCATCATCATTCTGTTGTTTATGTGCCATATAGGGCTGAGAGTCTATTCCTCTGTTCTGCTTTATCCTGCACAGTCTTTTTTATATCATAGTGATAACACCACAGTTAGCATTACACTTTACATAACACTGAACTTTACATTACACAGCATATTTAACATCACACTGAACACTGAAAAAGATCAAGACGTGCGAAATGAGATGTTTACGTAAGGCTGCCAATGTCACAAGGAGAGACAGAGTTCGAAATGAGAACATTAGATCAATTGTAGGAACCACACCATGCCTGCAATACATAAAGAAGCAACAAATAGAGTGGTTTGGCCACTTGATGCGAATGCAAACCGACCAACTGCCTCTACGAGCATACAACGAACAGCACTTCTGCCCTAGAGCAAGAGGCAGCCGAGAGTATGACGGATAGACAATATATCAGAGATCCTGAGGCAACACGGACTAACAACAACACGTGCAACACACCTGGCCCAGGATAGAAAACTGCGACTCCCCACTACGCTGTGAGGCAATTGTGGACAAGACAAGACAAGACTGAACTTTACATAAAAAAATCACACTCAACTCTTTCAGTCACAAACAATGCATCATGCATACTAGATATTACTCATGTGCACTAGTTGACGTGTTTTGTAGATTTGTACATTTCAAGTTAAAGATAAAAACAATAATACTGACACTTCCCTGTGTGGATTTTGGGGCCCCAATGTGGGGAAACCAAGATTAGACCCACTGCCTCCCAAAAAGCATGTAGTAGGAGTCGACTAATTTGGGGCTTCCTTCGAGGTTGGAGTGCATCTGTTAGAGCGATTAGGAACGACCAACCGCACACAAAAAGCCAGTAAAATGGATGTACACACAAAAGTCAGGCCTGACATAGAGCCAAAGCCCAAATGGATGAACAACCAGGATTTTCCCCTGGAGCTTACAGCCGGTAAACAAAGAAGAAGATACAGCCACGCCACTTGGGAGAGAACAGCTGCAGACCGACTCCTCTGGAGGCAGACAGTGAAAGATGGACTGATGCAGTTGGAAAGAAGGCAAATGCAGCAAGCTGTAGGGAGGAGTCATCTGAGTGAAAACGCCCCAGAATGTTAAAAGTATCCACGTGGTAATGTGGACTATGTGACAGACTGAATCTGAATCTAATTGTAGAAACAAATTTCAAGTTTAGTCCTCTTTAAGCTGCCCGAGGGCCTGCTATTTTAAGGACTGGTTCTTGGCTATCTTAACTTGAATTCAGTTTCTTTGCAGCAAAAATGATTTTCACAAAAGTTTCATTTCTCTGCTTCAGTCATGTCAGCGTGGTCTGGCTTGGCAGAATTTTGACTGGCTGTTTCTAGTTTTGGGGAGTGGAACTGGCAGCCTTAAAAAGGACTGCCAGATTTGCCTGGGGCAGCCTGGAATGGGAATGGGGGGATCTCCTGTGGGTCCGGTGCTGGCGTTTAAATGTGACAGACACTTCCACATTGGACTTTTTAGTCAAAGCAGACGTTGTTCCCCAAACCATTGGCACAACCACATGGTCCCCAGGGACTGTTACTTGCCTACACTAAGTCATGCAAACTAAATCAACTGAGGACTGTTACTTGCCTACACTAAGTCATGCAAACTAAATCAACTGAGGACTGTTACTTGCCTACACTAAGTCATGCAAACTAAATCAACTGAGGACTGTTACTTGCCTACACTAAGTCATGCAAACTAAATCAACTGAGGACTGTTACTTGCCTACACTAAGTCATGCAAACTAAATCAGCTGAGGACTGATGCTTGCCTACATCAAGTCATGCAAACTAAATCAACTAAGCAACACAAATCACATACAATGTGCTATGTATTTGGACTCTGTGGATGATATATACAAATGCTATTGTTGCAATAATTATTTCTTCAATAAGGCATCGGCTATGATCTTTTGGGCTGAAGAGTTAACATTACATATAACATTAATTTTACATAAAATTAAGCATTAGAGTTAATAACATACTAAACATAACACTGAAATAAACATCACAGTTTATTTTTTAAACCTCCCCGTGTTGGATCCGGAGCCCCATTGTGGGGAAAACAAGAATAGATACACTGCCTCCCCAACAAGCATGTAATAAGAGTTGACTAATTGGGAGCTTCCTTTGAAGTCACAGTACATCTGCCTGAGAGGCAAGGAACAAACAGTCTGCATGCTAATGAGTCAGACCTGTGAAATGGATGGGCACACAACACTCAGCTTCTGGAACAGGACTACAGTCCAGAAGTGGATGAACAACCAGAACTTTCAGCCAATGAACGTGAAGAAGAAGATATTTAAAGCCAAACTTAACATTAACATTGTGAAGACTCAAGGAGAGACAAATTCATGTACTATATACATGAAATCTTCTTTAAATATAAACTTTAATTGTCATTTACTCCAGATTTGTTTTGTTCATTAAAATGAAAAACATAACTATGAGTAAGCCAAAATAAATAAGTCAGCTGACTAAAAGTTGCTTCTCCTGATTACTAAAATCCCATCATAAAAGGTTGAGAAAACTGGTCCAAATACCAGCATACAGTTTCAAACGTTAAGAAGAATTGTCCAAAATATTACATGTATACATGTGACTGAGGCCCTGTTAGGGTATATTTTTGGCCTCGATAATTTGGTACCGTTATTAGGAAGATAGCCCTTAAATGTTTAAAAACAAAAGTATAAAATACTGCGTTCAAAACATAAATGTTTAGGAACAATGGTCCAAAATTCTGAGCTCTAATCATAAACACTGGGGAACTCTGTCTTTTCTTTAACATGAGTTACTATGATTTAATACCAATGAATTTCACCACTGAATTTTGCATTTCTGAAAGGAAAACAATCTACGCCCTGTAAATTTGTTAAATCACATGAATTATCTAGTCACAAGCGATTCTCTGCGGGAAGGTTCGCGTGATGGCTTGGCCTGGCCATCAGATTCTAGAATTGTGTTTCTTCTGCTTTGCTGCTGCCTCAGAATTTGATCAGGTACTGGTGTTTCTGCAAAGCTATCCTGGAGGTCCTAGGTAGGTGCAAATAAAAACACATTTTTACTGTAAATGAACTGGTGGGACCCAAAATAGGATAAGACTGACAGCAAATAGGGAAGACAAATGGATCGATACTGACAGAACCAGAGCACCTAACCACCAATTCCAAACCCTTCCCCCTACCCCAATGGTACGATGGTAAAGACTGGTGACGTGATGCGATAATCCCAACTAACGGCCACGCTAGAATCCAGCAAGACGACAAGGACGAGGCATGATCGAATGGTTTCCCGCCCTCTTTCCCCTCTCCTATCCATTCCTAATGCACTATGAGTACAATCCCCTCCCCCAGAGAGAACTTGAGTCTGGTACCCCACAAGCCACAAAAATCTTCATCGCCGAACATTTGGATCTCAAAGTGTGAGCCAGGTATACAAGGGATCTCGTATTTACGTACACTGGAGCCTAGCTACCAACCCAAACTGACACATCAGACCACACTATAACAAATGACGAATAGAATCATTGTGAGGCTCCACCTAACATTTCACACACATCTCCATGACATGTTTAACCCGTTCTTATTGTAGAAAGACACCCATAATACCACTATGGTCACACGCATAATATTTTCACATTCTGGGTCTTTCCAAACTCAAAAACTGTTTTCCTACTTTTCATAGTCTGAATCACTTTCCCAAAACATCTCATTGAAACTTCTTCTTCTTCTTCTTCTTCTGAGTTCATCCAAAGATGTAATTGTGTTGTGCGTGTTTACAGCATGGCTGCGATATTTGCACCTTTCAGCCAAGACATCCAACTTCTGTGGGATTTGTTGACCAGGTTAACCTTCTCGGACATATTAGTCTCATTGTTGTGTGGCCATCTTTGTTTCCCAGGTCACCGGTGGTGCCCCCCATCAGGCTGTTCCAGAGAAGCCACGTAATGTTGATCAGCTCTCAAGAGAAGGCTGGGGCAGAACATTCGCATTCCCTGCCATCCAAGGAGGCTTCCACGAATGCAGAGCTAATACATGGTGCTCTGGTACTGGGCTCACCCAAGGAATCATCATGTCCTGCTCATGACTGTTTAACCTCACTTCCATATACTGAACAACTCATTCATCGTGGGCTATATCTTTGGAAACCAACAACAGGCAGCCTGCAGACCAGGGATTTCAATTACCTACACAAAATGAGTACTCTGCTTCTTTTGCATGTCAGACTTTTACTGCAGTGGACTTCCACGTCCACTATAGTTTCATATGGCATTTCCCACATAGATGCCTAGAGGCACCCAGTGTGGCAGTATACAGACTGATAGGTCCGTTTCATTTTCTTCCCATGTCATGGTCTATGAACTCTGCATCTCTAGGGACTACAAGAATCCCTTACAGTTTTGTTCTTCTTAAACCTTCAAATGTCAGTCTGACAATATATAAAGAAATCAGCAGTCAACCTGAGGTTGTTGACATCTCCACAAAGTCTGTCCTCAAAGGGAGCAGGTGTTAGCCAAAATAATTGTCTCTGTTCTGCATATGCTGGACACTCTTGCAGCAAATGTTTAGTGGTTATTTGACCCTTTCCGCAGTTACAGTCATCAGTGTTTCCTATATTTAGCTTAATGAACAAGTGGTGTTTCAGCCTACTGTGTCCTGTGACGAGTCTAAAGATCACTACTTGTTCTCTTCAGCCAAGTTGGTAGTATGCACCATTCTTCTTGTGGTCTTAATGTTCAGAATCCCGCTTGGTACTATAGTTACTTCTTATAAACCTCTTGTCCTCATCATATATGTTATGTCTATATCAGGCTATATTCACTTTCCTTTGCCAATCTGCCAGCCTCTTCATTTCCAGGTATGCAGCAATGGAATGGAATCCATTGTACTATGCCTCTTTTTGATTTCTGACTCAGTCTATGGAGTATTTGTATTGTTTTTGCTCTTCAGTACGGTGACAACTGACTTCGCATCTGTGAAGATAGCTGCATGTTTCTCTTTATTTTACTCTGACAGAAGCATTTCTGCAACAGTTCTCAAAGCCTCTGCATCTGCTCTAAAATTACTTGAGAATTTTCTGGTTACCGTCGACTGTTTTATTGTTAATCCATTTGTCAGATTCAGGACTATCCCCCCCCTCACCTCTATTTTCTGAGTGTTCTTTTTCTCAATACCAGGAAAATTTTCTGTCAACTCAGGCAGGTGCTGCTGTCTCCAAGCAGGCAGCCTACGTGTAATGTGGAAGGGTTTGGATATTGATATGTTAATTATAAAATCTTCTCTGATCTTAGTCTTTTGCAAGTCTCTACAAAGTTTTTCACTTTAGTCTTTCCCTTCCCAGATGATTAAACCTTTGATACATGGGGTGATCTGTCAGCCTTCTAAATTTCTCTGCTTGTTGCTGGGCTCTGCTGTCTCTCCTATCCTCCACTGGTTGCAGACCTTTTCTAATTCATTAATAAGCACTGTTTTCATGGCCCCAGTTAAAATCCGCATTCCTTGATTTTAGACTCTACTTATTTTATGAAGAATTAAAGGCATATTCTATTTATACATTTTAAAACAAATAGCATAGTATAAATAAGATGCAGCGTTTTTTTAAAGGACCAGAAAGGTTGGTTTAGGTGTATACACCCTTCAGTTCATAGAATATCCAAATGTAAAACACTTAATTTACAAACAAATCTGATTAAATAACAAGGTAGTTTTTATTTCTTTTATATATATATATATATATATATACACACACACACACACACACAAAAACCTTACCTTAAATTTTAACCCTTCTGATAAGGAAAAGCTAAAAAATGGGGTTGAACCCTCAGGAATTGATGGCAGAGTGAAGTCTGAGCTGGGAGCCTGGTAATTCTGTATCCTCTCCAACTTTCTCTGCAGCATTTTTTCATGCTTGTTGACTGTCAAATTAATTGAGACATTCTTTGTTATTTTTGACATTTAATAACAATACTAGTTATGTATACACAGAGACATTGAATTCTTATGTTATTTCAATTTTAACATACACCAGCGAAAGTTGGAGAATGATGAAAGACATGGAATAAAGGTTTAAAGCTTTAGAAAAAAATGCTTAAGATAACTGATGAAAATTAAATGGGATGAATTCAAGAAAGGTAAAGAAATAAGAGAAGTTTTTGGATAACTACTTGCAGAAAACGTTAACAACAATGAAGGTGGCGATATACTGGACAAATACTGAAGAGGAGCGACACAGTTTCACCAAACGCTAAATTGGAAGCAAATAAACTGAGGAGACAAGGATGATTATGACACAGATCCAAGTTTTGTTGATAAACAACAAAAAGGTCTCCCCTGTGGGTTGCGGGGCCCCATTGTTGGGGAAAACAAGAATAGACCCACTGCCTGCTCAAAAGCATGTCGTAAGAATCGAATAATTTGGAGCTTCCTTCAAAGTCACAGTACATCTGCCAGAGAGGCAGGGAACCAACAGTCAGCCCGCAAATGAGTCAGACCTGTGAAACGGATGTACATGCAACACTCAGGTTCTGGAACAGGACTGGAGTCCAGAAATGGACGAACAACCAGAACTTTCCACCGGAGTTTGCAGCCGCTTAACGGGAAGAAGAACAACAACAACAAAAAGGACTGGCCCAAAAACAAAAACTTTTTTTGAAAAGTTTATCTGCAATTGTAAAAAAAAAAAAAATAAAAGGAATGGCAAATGACCTGTTTGATTTAGTTGGCTTTAGTTCATCTTTATTATTTAAAAAAATAATGCCTATCTAGTGTCTTATTTATTGTGATGTTGCAATATCTAACCTCATTTTTGCCAACACATCTGACTTCACCACAGCATTATTTCAGACTGGTTTATGTCTTTCCTCTTCAATCCTTTTCTATCAGTGAGACTGCAGTGATGGAGCTCGTTTCCAGAACCATCACTAGAAGGTCTCCCCATGTACTCACAGGAACCAATTTTGGCAACAACAAAAAGAATACAACCATGCCCCTCAACAAGCATGTCAGAGAAGGTGACTAGTTATGGTTTGTTGAAACTGGATGTGTAAGGCTGAAAGTCTCAAATATCCCAATCTAGCTGTAAACCACATGTCAACAGTCCTTTTAAGAGCAAATACAGAAGAAGAAGAATTCAAAGGTAATGGGAAGAATTCAAAGGTGATGGAAAATGTTAGCTCTAGTTTACTGACTCTCATGCACACATTCTAGGCACAGAAATTATTCTAATAAACTTTTCCACGCCTTTAGGCGTATAGGGTATATAGGGCTAGACTTATATTTTATAGACCAATCAGCACAAGATGGGTGATGTGGTCAGCATCATGCAGGTGTAACTAAAAAGCTTAACAAAAAGAGGGAAAGGGGAACAACGTGCATAAAACAGACAAATCAAAGGTACAATCAGAGCCTTTCTTAACATGAACTACACAAGTTATAAAGGGTGAAGTCTAGCCATATGTTGATGAATGCATTCACTTCTTATAAATTCTTCTTTCTTTAAATATGGAAATTCTTATCAGTACTACAATACATTTAAATGAGGGATAAGTTTTCATTCAGAAAATATGAGGGGATTTCAGTAAGTAATTTAGAGATATCAGTAAGTGAAAATGTAGGTGCAAAAGTTGTAACTGCAACATCTTCATGCTTTCTGCCTAGGTTACGTAGCAGAATGATTAATGTTTCATGTGCAACACAAGTAAAAAGGTCAACACTTTTCAAATGCTAAAATAAATAGGTCATGAACCTGTGAGGATTTCCAGAAAATATTCTTTAAAAACATATATATATAAAAAACAATACAACAAATCGTGCACAGGTCACTAATAAATTAAAACATTTTCTTTATAAATGTATCTACAATTTTTTGTTTTGTTTCTTGAAATATATAAAGATATATAAAAGGGGTAATCAATAAACATGAAAAAGGTGAAGCACTAAACGTAATACATTCCTGAGGCCCAAAAAAAATCTCATATGTATTGGATGCCTGATGCTGAAAACCTGTGATTACTATCACTGAGGCTTATGGGAAAATTTGACATCTTTGAAAAAGCCACTGGGATCATAAACATAAGACCCCCCAGCCCCCAACAAATGCTATTTTAAGTTCCTATAATCACATCCTAGTTGGTTTAACAGAGAACCAATGGAGTTTAACCAGACTTTTCAAGATCAAGTCACTGTAAACAGCCTGATATATTGACACTTATGGGACTGTGACAACCAGAGGTAACTAGATTTAGTCTTCTCGAGGCTATGGAGTTCATGGCCTGAACAAAACTTGCAAAGATCTCAAGAGTCAAAGTAACAGAAAACATAGAGTGGTAATCCTGCGCAACTCATCAGCCAACACTCTTTTTTATACAGCATATTTATATGCAACTCATACCCATGCCAACTGGCAGAAATCAAAACCAAAAGTGAATGTCTTCTGTGCCAACAGCAATATAGACACAGATTTCATCTCTACAAACCTGGTCTCTTCTTTAAATCTTCATTAGCAGACAATGATTTGCGAAATCCTGCCCAGTAAAACAGCAACTCCCGAAATACATGAAGTTGGGCCTCATCAAATAAAGATGGGTTGACATCCTTCCCATTGAGATATCTCTGAGCAGCTTTCATAATTTTCTGGTGCATTTCTGCTGGGATGTCAATCTGCAGAAAGATGTAAGGCACAAGTTTGCTTATTAATATTTTTTTTTAAATGTGTTTAAATTTACAAGTATTGATTAGCACACATAGAGGCAGAAGAAAGAAGGACAGATGAGAGGATGTGCTGGACAATAAAAGAATTGAAAGCTATAGACATAAGGTATATGATGTCCACAGTAGTAGTAATTTCCACTAGTGTGGCCAATAGTAGCAAAAGGTTGAACTTTTTATGCCATTTAGTAGGATCTTTGAGTGAGGAACATCTGAACCTTTTTTATCAACCAGTAGGACATTTGAAACTAAGCAGCCATTCAGAAGTAGTCTCGGTCGACAGACATTTGAACCTGAGCAGCCATACAGAAGGAGTCTCGGTCGACAGACATTTGAACCTGAGCAGCCATACAGAAGGTGTCTCGGTCGACAGACATTTGAACCTGAGCAGCCAAACAGAAAGAGTCCCAGTCGACAGACATTTGAACCTGAGCAGCCAAACAGAAAGACTCTCGGTTGACAGACATTTGAACCTGAGTTTGTCATATAGAAGGTTAATTTTCCAGTGGATTTCACTCATGTTCCAAATGAGGCTTTCCTGTAAGTTACCACCCATGCATTTGAGGTTGGCTAATTGGCTAACGAGTGCCAGAGGAATTCCTGGGACTGCATCTGTGGGGGCCACCAACTCCAAGATACCCTGCCAACTCAGTTCAGGCTGATATAGGCCATTATCTGCACTGCAAGACAGGGAGGTGTGGCAGGAGTCATGCTTGAGGATCTGTAAATTCAGCACAGAGCCAGCTGGTGCCCTAGGTGAGGTATAGGGTAACTCCTTTGCACATCACAACAGCCTTTACTTTGCCTAATGCTTGTGACTAAAATCACCATGGGTAGGTTGAAATTTGAAAATTATCAAACTCATTATTAAGTAGGTCATACCTGTAATGTTGGTAAGCAGGCAGAATCCAAGAAACACTCAACAATTGACTGCAGTTTCCTCTTCAGTGTTTCTTCATCTGCGAAATTATGACTTGCATCCTAAAATTAAATTAAATCTTAAAAATGACTTGTCATGTTATATATAAAAGCTAATTTTTTTCTTAAATTCTAAAACAATTATACAATTAACTATACATATATACCTAAGAAAACATGTATGATGCAGCAGGTCTTTACATGTCACCCTTATACCAGCTCTATTGTGACCACACAGTCTCTCATGTTGTGTGTCTGCTTTTTATATTCACCAGTCTCTACCTCTTCTTCCTGGCTTTTGATTTATGCTCTTTCTAAGCCAATGAAATGTTTAAAATGGCCAGAGTATTTCACTCATCAAGATGGAATGATGCTGTTTATGAGGCAGTTTTATTTAATGGTCTCAGATCCTGAAAAACTCTTTGAGTCCCAAGGAACGCATCATGCGCTAATCGGTTACTAACCAGAGCGCTAATTGGCGTGACACGTACTGGTGTTTAATTTACAACTGGCCAGTAAAAGAGCAAACTGGCAGTTTTGAATGGTGTTTTCCGTTCTTTGTGTTTGAAGATGGATGTGCTGTCCAATTGGGATATTCAAAAACTTGGTTAAAAATATTGTATGTTTTAAGCTTTACCGAGTTACTAAGTGTCTCTGTGAAAACAGTATGGCCTCCCAGCAGACTTCTTTGTGCATGCCAACTAGATTTATGACTTTAAAAGCCTCACATTTAAATAAAAAATGTGTTTATCAGATTTATCTGAAGCTAGACAAAGAAAGTTATGAAGTAGACTTGTTTCAGTCATTGATAAGTGTCAAGCTTTGATGATGAATAACTCTGAAATATACCTCACACAAAGCCTACAACGATAGTAAAGTGAGCTGGTTCAAAAAGAATACATTTTAGTAAAAAGCCATTTTTCTTCAGTGTCAGTTAGGTCTAGTGTGATTCCCTTAGTATTTGGGAGCATAGACTACAAAATTATGGGCAAACTGTCTGTTATATAAAGTTTTTTTTTTTTTTTTTGGTACAAATACTAATTGTTTTCAGAGGTGATTTTTCTTTACCAGAGATTGTGCTCTGTTATGATGTTTTAAAAGTTTATCAGGAACGAGAACTAATAGGCAGGTTGTGTTTATTTTTATTTATACATTACTAAGTGCTAACGTTCATTTGTAATTCATTTTAAATATATTTTATCGAGTTTTCCTTGAGTGCCATGGTGTTAAGTGAAAAAATTATTATTCTTTTTTACTAATTTCTCAAAACTTACCATCTGTTTATTTACTAATAATTAACTACTAACACAATTTCTTGAGTAGCAGTATTCTAATATTATTCGTCAACAATCGCTGGTCACTTTGATGTATGTGTATGTTAAGCGGTAATTGAATTAGTTTGGTCTGTTTTAATGTGTAAAACTTGTGAAATTTCAAAATTGCATCACCGCCCCTTGGGCCTCTGGAGCTAAACCCCCTGGGACTCAAAGAGTTGCCTCAAGTTCAAACTGTATCTATTTTAAGTACAAACCTTTAGCTCTTTAACTCTTTGAGTGACAAGGAATGCATCATACGTTCATAGATTCCTACCTACAAGCCCAGTGAACGCAAGATGCACAGATTTTACATCTATCTTGACTACCCTTTCGGCCTGTGATGCTGAACTCCCTGGGACTCAAAGAGTTAAGCCCTATAAAATTTAGGAACAAATAGATAGGAGGGAAAATAACCACTATCAAGAGTTAAATGTGCATAGTTTTCAAAGATAAAATCACACACGTACACAAAAGAACCAGGTGGAAGCAGTCATTATAGAAGCCTTCTTGCTCTTGTAGATTTATGACTAAATTTACAAAGTAAGATAATATATTACACGATGGAAGAGATTCAGGAGAAATAGCCACTCATCATTTGTTGTTGTTTGAATGGGACTGAAAGAGTAAACGTATTAAGAATGCACCCTCACACTAAATAAAGTGGTGTACTCATTTCTGAGTAGCCGTGTGGCCTCTCAAGTCCTGAGCTACTACAAGAACACTAAATAGTCTCTACAACTGTTTATATTTACATACTTCATTGGCCAGGCTTCTGGGTGAAAGCCTGTTTCTAGGATGAGCATGAAGAGGTGTAGGCAGGGCTTGACCAGTATGAGCCCTGGTCATGGTGCTGTGCACCACCTGGTGGGGTTCAGCCCCTACACACCTCTTCACGCGAACTATCTCATACTTTCTGTTTCATACCACCACACAGATCTTCTAGTGTCTTGCCAACTGGCACGGACAAGCATGCCTGCCTGCATCTTGTTATCTCCCACAGCATGTATTAATTAATACGCTTATATCTTTCCTTGCAATTACAAGAAGATGTTAACAATCTCCACTCACTATCCTAATCTACCCCCCTCCCCCCCCCCCCCCCCCCCCCGCAATAAATCTATCCAGTTGTCACACATGTGTCAACAAATTCTGACTGTCATATTTTAGTCATACATGTGGCCAAAAATGATTACTGCTGTTTTTTAGTCACAAATGTGGCCAAAAATGATGACTCATACTTTAGCCTCTTTCAATATATTTATATTACTCATTTTGGCTTTACAAAGAATTTTAAACATTTTTCTGTAAAACCACATTTCTGAGGCCTCAAGGACATTTTTTTTTTTTTTTTGCTTATTTACAAATGTCCTGAATTCACAAACAAATGTTAAAACTGGCTTTATCAACACATTTAGTAGTTTCTATTTAATTTCCCCCCCCCCCCCCCCTTTTCTGCACCATAAAATATACAGTTGCAGTATATAATTCCCAGTGTGGGATCTGGAATACCATTGTAGGAAAAACAAGACCCACTGGCTTCCCAACAAGCATGTCAACTAACTAGAGGCATCCTTCAAAGTCGGAGTACATCTGTCTGAGAGGCAAGGAACCAAAGGTCTTCACACAAATAAGCCAGATGTGTGAAAACCGATGTGCGCGCAACATTCAGGTTCTGGCACAAGACTAAAGTCCAGAGGTGGATAAACGTCCAAGAACTTTCTGCCGGAAAAATCATGTGACAGACAAGAAAATTATCTACATGAATGCATTTTGTACTGTTTGTTTCAATGAAACACTATATTTGCTTAATTTGGTTAAAGAGTCTGCCCGTGTTATCAGTGTCCATAACAAAGCTGTAAGTTATTTGTAAGCTATAACGCATGTTGTAAGAGGTAGCTAAAAAGAGTTGGAGTGAGTGTGAGTTGGCTTAAGACTTACTCCACTGAGAGATACACAGCAGAGGATGAACTAACAACTCACCTTGAACTTCTGTACTTCTATGTAGAAAAATAAATTCTTGTCAATTTGGGGCATGCCGTCTGCTTCACCATGTTTCAGCAAATATTTGTAGAAGTACAGCATAGGCATAGTTAGATGGCCCATAGCACACTGATTCAGAGCAGCCAAAAACTCATTCCTGTCCTCTCTAGTGGCCTGAGCTCTACCTGTTGTCTGATATACAAATGAATACAGAGTAATTATTCCAGTTATATAACAGATTAATTATACATTTTAGATAAAACTATCATGACCGGATTGTACAAACTCTTCTTCTTCTTCTTCACTTACCAACAGTGAACTCCGACAGAAAGACTTAGTTAGTCGTCTTTGTCTGGACTTTGGCCTAGTGCCAGGGCTGAGTGTTTGTGCACATTCATTTTCCAGATCTGGCTTATTGTGTGCAGACTGCTGTTTCCTCACAACTCAGACTTAAAAAGAAATGTCCATTCTATCTACACTGACTAAACCATCACTAAGGATGACCAGTTAGGACAGGCCTATTCAACTGCCAGCCTGCGGAAGCCTAGCAAATGGCCCGTGAATCATTGTCAATTGTACTGTATTAATGATCTTTCATTCAGTGTAGGGTTTTAGGCCTTTGGCCAGTGACAATCCCCACTTTTTACAATTTTGGTCCCTGAATAAACTTAGTTGAATAGCCCTGATCTAGGATGACCATGTAGAGGTGTAGATAAGTCCTGACTAGAATTAACCCTCTTCCTGGTTTCACGGCCACAGAAAGTGATACACCTCTACATTCCAGAATGTCAAGGGCTCAGTTCATACCTTTGATGAATCAGACAATGAGACCCATAGTTTCACTGACCAATCAGCACTCAGTGGGGGATGCTGCCAACATCTGGCCAGCCATCTTTTCTTCCCAGGACGTTACATTTTAGGCTGGGTTGACCAACAGCTCCCTCTCATAATGTCCAAGAAATATATAATGTGTGACAAACATTTACCACACACAACAGACACTGCAGCCATATGTATAAGAAATTCAAGACTGTGAATTCATAACTTTTCCCATATTCACAGCCACCACAGAATACTGAACAAGAGCTACAGTCAAGCTCTACATGCCGTGGAAAGATCCCAGGTTTGGCTGGCTGGCTTTCCAATAATAATCAAGTTGTATGACACAGTGGAAGACATTCGTCACACCGCAGACTTCTTTAAAGCCTGTGACATCCTCATCTGAAAACCTCAGGTAGGGAGAATGGAAAGAAAAGAAGAAAAAGACATCTACACATCTACAGTGAAATCAGAATAAGCATGTCAGGGAGCTACAGTAGTACAGTGGCTGGCATGCTTGGCTCCTGTCCTCGTAGTTATGGGTTTGGATCCCTATTTTGTGTGCATCTACCTGAGTGGCAAGGAATCAACAGTCTATATACAGTTAAACCAGATCTATAAAATGGATGTGCATGCAACATTCACATTCTGGAATAAGACTAAAATCCAAAAGTGGATGAACAATCAGAACTTCTCACCAGTGAATGCTAAGAAAAAGAAAAAGAAGAAGAAGAACGAAGAAGGAAAAGAAGCAGCAGAAGAAGATATAGTTGTATATACTTATGTAGAAAACAAATGGCACTTTAGGGAATGATTAATATTATGTGGGAAATAGAGGTTGGCAATGTTGTGGTGATAACACATTGATACCTGCAGAAAAACAGCAAACATGCAATAGAAATATCCCAAATCATCAAAACAGAAAAATAAGTCAAGGGTTTTTGTCGAAAAATTATGCTAACCCCATCTTAGACTAAAAATGGCTTTTTTTTTGGAGGGTTATCACCCTTTCACCCCAACAGGATGCAAACTGGCACTTCTGGTAAGCTTCAATTCCCCCAGATCGCTGCTTTTCAGGCTTGTCTACAGTGGAGTATTACAAGACATCTAGTTAGCACATAGGCTGTTTTTTTTTTTGGTGCACCTGTACAGCATTTACTAAGTCAGGATGTCCTTATTATATTAACTAAAATAGCAGGGGGGTTGGGGGGGGGGGGGGGCCGGGTTTCTGCTGTCAACTATTTTGCTTTGCAAAAGTCATTACAATGTCATTATTTTCCATAGGCCTCAGTGTTAAAGGTCACGGGGTCATGGCATTAGTCAATCGATACAAAATGGAATGGTTAAGACCCCCGGGAGAAATGTTCCATTTATCACTTCCCTTTGTTTATCTTTATTGATTCTCACTTTGTATATTTTGAAAACAATTATAAAATTAAGATGAAAAAATTGTTTAAAAATTTATTACTGACCTGAATAAAATATTTTTATTTTGAAGCAATTGTTTCTGGGATTTTCCTGTGAACCCGACCCATTTTTTATTAAAGCGTTCCTGCGGCCAAAATTTTAAAGAACTCAGCATTAACATTAATCCCATTTCCTACAAGAATGCAAACTGCATAAATTCATTTAAAAAAATGACTCAGGAAGTTTTTGTGAAATTATTCTCCTGCACATATTTGCTGGTCTCGATGCAACAAACACTGTACAGGATGATTACCCCTTTGGAGACAACGCAGCCGAAATATCGGCCCAACACAAAGTAGCCAAATGGACGACTGGGCCGTTCAGTCGTCCCTATATAATAGAAGCCTTGATGTTGGCTGGCAGGTTTTTGTACCAGCCAATCAGACTGCTTCTCGCATTTCTTGCACATGTAGGCTGTTCATTGACGGTTTTCGAGAAAGTTTGATGTATTCTGTGATTTTACATCAATTTTTTTATGAGATTACCTGTGCTCAAAAATGGCGAAAAGGACTGTTGCATCATAGCAACCGAAACATAGCTGGAAGCAGGATAAAGACTAGAATTATGTGCCAGACCTATCTAAAGGGCTCCATGGGCCTTACTTCCCAAAATACAGGTGTTAGGACTTATTCAAGCTTCATCCATTAAAATTCACCGACATTTTTCAGGTTAATTATGTTTGTTCCCAAGTTTTTAAAAAAATTGCTTGCAAAAATTATGCAAATCAGAATAATTAATTTTAATAAATGTTGAGATTTCAGTTTGATTCATAAATATTCTGCTAGTTCATTCAATATCTTACAAATATATATATATATATATATATATAGTTGTGTATATAATAATTAAATGCTTTTTTAAAATAATTTTTTGTGTATAAACTATGAGAATCCCCTCCTGAAGGCTCTGTCTTCTTGGCACGGAAACTCCAAAAAGGCTCTGTCTCCAAAGAGTTCAGTAAAAGACCTTTTTTCTCCCACACAAAAATTGATATCAATCTTATAAAAAGCAAAAATTAAGAAATTTAGGTCTAGCAAGAGTTAAAGAAAACATCTACATATTATTTATTCATTTAATAATTCCTCTTCCTCCCACATGTTTACCTAAAATATTTTGTTAAATGCTTAAAAAGATTTAACAAAAGACTAAATACTGACATATTAGCATGCACTACAAACCCACATTTGTTTTGTCAAGATGGTATACAAGCTATTACTTTAAATATTACATAACAACAGTTAATATCACATAGTGAAGAACACTTTAAAGTGAAATATTGTTACATTTATCATACAATATTAATATTTATTATGTAAAAATTAAACATGCATATCAGTCCAGAGTTTACAAACAATAATGGTAATACAAAAAACATTAATTATTAATTAAATTTAAAAAAAAATTATAACTACAAGAATGTTATTATTGATAAAACATTCATAATTAAGTGTTTGATAATATTAATGTTAGTAAATATACAGTCAAACATGCCACTAAAATTCAAAATATAGAAAGGAAAAATATCTTGATAAAGAAATGCATTTATTACTGCAGTATGTGTCCTAAAAAAAGCACTGGATTAGAAACATGCAAAGAAATAAGAAATATAATGTGCCTAATACTTAAGGACTAAAAGACTTGATAGCTCTTTCTTGATTTGATGGGTGGTGGTGCATGGCCATTCTGAGGTGATGGAGTGATTTATCAGGTTAATGCTGATAACATGAGACTCTAGGCTATTAAATAATTTGCTGGTGGCATGGTGATTTTAGACACAGGCGTGAGGTAAAGATAAATTTGTTGTGATATCTATAAGGAGATACCCCATACCGCACCTCGGGTGCTGGCAGGCCTTGTGCTGGTTTTACAGATCCTGGTGCAAGACTCCTGCCACACATCTTCTGTGCTTTGGATAATAGCCAGTATTGACCAAAACTGAGCAGGCAGGAATCTCAGAGTTTGTGGTCCCCAGAGATGCATTACCCAGAAATCCTCAGTCACTCATCAGCCTTCACACAGGTGAAAGTGACCGAGAAAACTAGACTGTAACATGAGAGAAGCCTGCTAGCTCACCCTACTAAATGACAAACTCACGTTCAAACGTTCATCACTTGAAAGTCCTACTATATGACCAACCTTGGTTCAAATGTCTGTCGACTGAGAATCCTACAGTATGGCTGCTAAGGTTTAAATGTCCATCCATTAACTGTCCAACTGTATGACAGCAAAGGTTCAAATGTCCCTAGCTCAAAGATACTACTTTATGACACAAAAGTTTCAAATGTCTGCTACTAATCTCCACACTCACGAAGTGCAATGACCATATACGGAAGCCATGCCTGTTGCCTGCCTCCTTTAAATACTGCAAAAAGTGCCCTCAGCATCCATATGAAAGGTACCATTGTCAAGGAGAGAAGTCTAACATGCTGAAGAAGTGAGTTGGCACTCTGTGCAGTGAATCAGAGTTTCACTTCTGCAGAATGCTTCCTGGAGATTCATAAAGGGCAACAGCCAGTAATGAGTGGAAGGCTCAATATATGGATGTGAGGTTAAGCAGTCATGTTTAAAGGTTAAAGTCGAGAGGAAGACTTCATCGCACCAGGTTTAATTCCATATGGTTCTGTCTCACTCCGCAGAACCACTAGCCACCTGCCGAGAGCGCTGCACAGAGCAAGAATTCTATAGCTCTGGCGATGATCCCCAGAAGATTTCGGTAAAAATGTGCACTTCTGAACTGAAGGGCGCAGCCATGAAATGAACCCATGACTTTCAGAGCACAAGTCAAACAGCATTTACAGAAGCCTCCTTGGATGGCGGGGGATGTCCATGCTCTGTCCCTGCCTTCTGTAGATCAGGGGATGACGAAGTCACCACACATATGACACTACAGATGTCCCACGAAACTAACCGCGCAGGCTAACCTGGACAACTAATGACCACAGAAGTTGGACATGTCAGCCAAATAGCACAAATATTGCTGTAAACAGGCACAACACTTATAATTACTTGGATGAATGAAGAAGAATTTATGCCTAATAACTTTCAGGTCTCTGAGTGGGTACAAAGGCCAATTATTTGGGGAATAAGAATAGAAATTTGATAACTAGTTCTATCAGATACCCCCCACCCTCCCTCCCCCCCCCCCCCCCCCCCCCCCCCCCCCCCCCCCCCCCCAATGTGAATTACAGGTGTTAACTTTTTGTGGGGAATGAATATTGCAACAACAAAAAAGCAGTTTGTACAATCACTTTCCTATCAATAATTCCATGAATCAAAATGTTTTTTTTTTTAAATTATAAATTAAAGTGTCTAAAGACAAGTGGCTCGACTTCATTGCATTAGGTTTTATCCCACATGGCTCTGGGTCTTTCCCCAAAGCAACCATCTGTCCACCAACAGTGAAACACAAAGCACAATCTCTGTAGCTCCAGTACGACCCACAGGGATCTTCCAAACATTTCTACTGGTGAAATGAACAATATTCAAAACTGAAACCATGACCTCTAGTATTAAGACTCCTCATGTGGATTCCATGATTTAACAAAAATAACAAGCCTGTCTTAAAAGGTAACTAATTAGAGGTTTCCTTTTAAGTCAGAGTGCATCTGCCCGATGAGCAATGAAATAATCAGCAGTCTGCATAAAAACTAGATCTACAAAATGGATATGTAAACAGCACTCAAGTTTTGGAACAAGACCAAAGCCCAGAAGTGGACAAGCAGATAGAAATTTCCACTGAAGTTTACAACCAGTGAAAGCTAATAAGAAGAGAGATTACGTGACATAGTCCCAACTATTTCACCTAGAAAACAGATATCTTCCCCGGGATCCATTTTGAGAATTTTCAATAAAGTCCTGATTGTCAACATCTAATTTGTATAACCATTTTGATGTTATTTTTTATTTGATTCCTTGCCATGTGGGTTTGGGGGCCCCATTGTGGGGTTGGGAGATTATACCCTTTGCAACTCTCCCCGCCCCCCACAAACATGTCATAAAAGTTGACTCATTAAGGGTGGTTTCCTTGAATTAAAAGTGCATCTGCCTGATAGAAAAGCAACTAACAGTCTGCATACAAATTCAAACACACAAAACTCAAGTTCTGGAAGTGGACTAAACTTCAGAATAAGAGGAACAACCAGAACTTGCCATCAAAGTTTACAGCTGGTGAAAGTAAAGAAGTAAAAAAGAAAGATCAGCCTTTTGAGATACTACCTAATTTGTTTTATGTCTATTCATGTCTTTATGTGCAATTTTTACAGAATCTACATTTCTGCTACCATCGGGTCTCATTTACATACGATCATGTGAACTCTAAACGGTACTTTAACATCTTTTTTGTCACTACAACTAGCAGCTTTGTGTTGGTGAAAATATTCAGACATAAGAAACTTGAAATATATTCCAAGATTATGATAGTGAATGAATTCTAATTAAAAAGATTCCAGTGTGCAAATAATACATTAGAAGATATATTTCTGGAGTTTAATTATGTGTCATGTCAGCAGGACAGTAGAAAAAATAGCTATTTTAATTTGTAAAAGTATATGAGGTACTGTTAGTGAAGCATTAACAATCACCTGACATAAAGATGACTCTTTAGTATCTTATTTATCATCTTATTTTCTTAGAGATTTAAATCTAAATATTAAAAATAATTGCTTCAGAAGTATAGAATTACACAGCAGCAAGAACAAATGAAAATACGCTTGCACTGAACTTACTTGCAGAGTTTGATATATGTTTAGTGGAGTAGAAAATTAACAAATGAAAAATATATTAATGCTAATTGATAACTGCAATGTGAAAAGGGGTCCTTTACTTTACTTACAGATAACGTTTTCCTGTCCATCTCCTTATGTTTACTTATTCGCAAAGAACTTCTCACACTTTTGATTCTCATCTTGTGTGTGTGTATATATATATATATATATTGATTGTCTAATTATGTAACAACAAAATGCAAATATTTCCACGTTTTCATGAATTTTTATTAATACTTTCTATTTTGTAGTTAGTTTAGCATTTTTATTTTATATGCTTCACACTTCAACACATTCCTGCTATTTATTTATTTATGAGAATTTCTCTTGCATTGTTGAAATACACTTTATGCAATTCTTATTCTTTTTTCTTGAGTTTGATTTCACATCTCCAATGTTATATTATGTGGCTAAGATATAGGAAACGTCAATTATAATCACATTTTCCATTTACTTTATACTTTATAAGTCTACTAAAATTTTTAGTAATATGTATATAATCATAATTAAGAAGCATGTATTTATATGTAATTGCTACTAAATATGTTATAAAAACACTATAAAATTATTAATTAATCAAAAGTTTTCATAAATACTGATTTTTTTTAAAAATTGGACACGATTATTTCTTCAGCTATTATCTTTAGTCACTATAAAGTAAAGTAAAGATCTTTTTTCACACCTTTGGCTGCTTCGAGCATATGGGAAGAGCACCCCAATTTTTACAAACCAATCGGCACTAGGTGGGTAATGTGACAGACATTTTGTGTGATTTCCACTGACACAGGAATCGAGCAGTTTTGGGGTGACCTATTTGCAGTGAAACTGGAACCTAGGCTAATAACTAATGATTATTAAAATGTCACCTGACATTTACTGACTGCACTGAGGAACTGGAAAATGATAACACATGTTGAATATCTTAGCTTCATATTAATAGTAATGGAAATTGCTTAAAACAAGTGAGGAGGAAATATTTTCTCTCTCTCTCTCTCTCTCTCTCTCTCTCTCTCTCTCTCTCTCTCTCTCTCTCTCTCTCTCTCTCTCTCTCTCTCTCTCTCTCTCTCTCTCTCTCTCTCTCTCTTTCTTTCTCTCTTCTCATAAAGAAATGACATAGCAAAGAAGTAACCCTTATTTGTTTCTTTCAAATTTTCCAACATTTTTTTAATAACTTTCATAACAGAGAAATGTAATATTTCATTTTTTTTTTTTTAACTTAGAAGACCTCAAGAACACCTAATGTGACCATATGAGGCCTCTCATATTTAAAATCTAGAGCATCACTCCTCAAAAAGTAATCTGAGTGAAAAAATATAAAATTAAAGTCAAGGAAAGTTTTCATAGCACTAGGAACTCTGTAGTCAAGGAAAGTTTTCATAGCACTAGGAGATCTATGTAGTCAAGGAAAGTTTTCATAGCACTAGGAACTCTATGTAGTCAATGAAAGTTTTCATAGCACTAGGAACTCTATGTAGTCAAGGAAAGTTTTCATAGTACTAGGAGATCTATGTAGTCAAGGAAAGTTTTCATAGCACTAGGAGATCTATGTAGTCAAGGAAAGTTTTCATAGCACTAGGAACTCTATGTAGTCAAGGAAAGTTTTCATAGCACTAGGAACTCTATGTAGTCAAGGAAAGTTTTCATAGCACTAGGAACTCTATGTAGTCAAGGAAAGTTTTCATAGCACTAGGAACTCTATGTAGTCAAAGAGAATTAAAACTAGTACCAGAAGCACATAGACACAATGTTAACAATAGATTTTTCCAACAGTTAGTGGGTCAGAAGGAGTTACAGTATGTAAAAGTCTAATCACAAACATTTATGATATTTAAGAACAGCAAAGCGGCGTCCGTGGCTTAGGCGTTACAAGTACGACTCGTAACCCAGCGTACCGAGATCGAAACCCACTGCTGGCTGCGTGGATTTTTATCATGGTACGGGGCGTTGCAGGTCGACCCAGCCTAAAATGGGTACCAGGATGGGCTGTCCTGGGAAAGTAAAGACAGCCGGCGTAATGCTGACCACATTACCCACCGAGTGCTGATAGTCTGTAGAAATATGGGCGCTCTTCCCATATACTCGATACACCTAAAGGCGTGGAAAGGGATCTATACTTTTACTTTAAGTACAGCAAAACTGTACCTAAAGGGTACAGCTCTTTATATGCTGCCTTCACAATGGCTTTATCTTCAAAGTTCATAATATAATTCAATATCAGAAAGATAAATGCAAAAATACAACATGTGAGATGAGATGAATGTCAAAGAATCAAACTGTTTGGTCATGTGGTCAGAATGGAACAAACTCAGCCAGAAGCTATACCATATTACATGAGAATAGCAGGCTATAAGGCAAAAGGCTGACTGAGAAAGAGATGGGTGGATGAAGTAAGAAAGACACTACAGAAATGCAATATGATATTTACTCAAGCTACGCAAATAGCTAAAGACAAGAAACTATATCTAACTCTTCTCTGTGACTTTTCATGGCATATGCAGTATGATAAAAGAAGAAAAAGAAGAAAATCATAAGAAAGGCATTGATGAGAAGTATCCCAACACCACTTGGACTCAGATTTTCACCAACGGCTCTGCTACAGATGCAGTCAGAAAGGGGGGTTGTGGAATATACATTAAACCCCCTAACAGTAGAGCAGAAAATCTGTCTCTACCAGCAGGTGACATCTGCACTAACTTTAGAGCTGAGGCAACTGCCCTCCTTTCTGCAGTCTAACATCTCATCACTCAAGAATACAGAGGGCACAAAATTGTTATACTTAGTGACTCATTGTCTGTTCTCCAAGCACTATCAAGCAAAAAACAAGACAAACTAATTGCAGATCTAAAGACCAACATTGGCTTACTCTCCAAGGAAGCAGAACTGGTCTTGCAGTGGATACCAGCCCACTGTGGTATTCAAGGAAATGAGAGAGCAGATGAGTTGGCAAAAGCTGGGAGTAATCTTCCACAACCTCATCCACCACACAGCTACAAGGAAACCAAAACAGCACTAAAGCAGTCTTTGAAGTGGGAGCGGAGAAAGCAGAATGGATATTACAGACAAGAGAGTGACAGCATAAACAAACTCAACAGGAAAGAACAAACATCAATTTTTAGACTTCAGACAGGACACTGTGGTCTTCGAGCACACCTGTACAGGATAGGCATAAAAGAATCTGCTGCCTGTGATTGTGGAGCAGAAAGACAGACCCCTGAGCGCATACTGCAGTACTGCCCTAACCTCTCCCAGCAAAGACTGTGGATCTGGCCCAAGGGAGCCACATTGCAAGAGAAGCTATGGGGGACCGGTGGCTACCTTAAATGCACAATCATATTTGTGACCCAGACAGGACTCAATGTTTAGCATGACTGATGTCGAACGCAGAAGAAGAAGAAGAATAAGAAAGGCAGAAAAGTGAACAAAATCTGTCCAATATCATTGTAACTGGTCATGTGTGTGAGTATATATTCTTCTGTCTTTGATCTCTCACTGAATTATTCTTACCCACACAGGACTACAAGTTAACCGGGCTGGCCTAGCCATTACGGGTGCCCTAATTATAACTTCTTTAGAGGTTGAACAGGATGTCTGGAATCTGCCCTGCTGGTCTGTCATTCAGACTGAGACTTTTTCAGGGCAGTAAACCTTCAGATAGCATCCCGGAGGGTTATTTCATTATCACAGAACTCCAAATGCTATGAAAGAACCTCTTACTTCAACCCACACACGTGCTTATATACTGTTAAAAACATAAAGAAACAGTTATCCAATGACACTTTACTTCTCAAATAAAAAAAAAAAATGCAAAGCTACTGAAAGAAACATAATTTTGTAACATTCTGATATTCAAAATTTTTGTAATTTAATTACTGAATCGTACACAAGAATACTTTAGGGTTCAACTAATCAACTGACATTTGTCTGCATCTGGGTCATTGATAGTTTTAAGCGTACTGGCTTTCCCGTAAACTAATAAAACCGTGCCATCCGATAACTATGGGTTTTTTTTCCCCTTTCAAACAGGAAAAGTCTATCAGATAACTGCGGTTTGTGTGTGTGTGTGTTTTTTTAACTTGAAATTTCTAAAAAAAAAAATTCATGGAAATACATTTCATTAGTACCTTCCTTCTGCCAGAATGCCTAATATTGAGTGCCGACCCTCGATAAGTGTGAGCTGATGGAGATCTGCGAGAACCAACAGCTGAAGACATGCCCTGTGCCTGGTTTATGTCATTTTTATCAGTGCCTGAAATGTCCTGCTGAATGCTCTAGATATGAAATGTGAGAATGTTTAATACAAAATTCTATACTTCTATTCTCCTTTGTAAAGATATAACATGAGAGTCTGGGGGAAAAGTAGTAAATATATGTGAGAATTATACATTATATTATTTATAAGTAAAATCAGAAATGGAAACTCTTAAGACTGTTTTCAAATCAAAACGGACACACGTGAGGTTGCAGACCAACACTGATAGAGCGGTGTTGATTTCATCATCATGATGCAGTGACCAGCAAGCTCTCAGTGATTGCACTACCAAAGAGGTGAAGATACACTGGAAAACTCAGTACACAAAGCACCCCCATCTAATGGGTCATCCATCTATTCTTCAAACTACTCAAGAATTTGCAAAGCTTGTATCACCTCGTCAGTCACTTTTGTACTCATCAAGAATCTCACTGGATGATGACTAGCCTTCATCACATTTTGACTGATGAACAACAATGTATCAGAATGTAGTTTGGAAATAAAAACAGCAAAAATGCCTGCTGTAAAGAATATGGCAACAATGTACTACAACATTTATCATTAATCTGAAAACAATTAAAGGTTAAAATAGGAAATGTTTCAGGAAAATGTTTTATATCAAATGTACACTTTTGCTCTTGCAAATCAAAAAAGTTTAGAACTTCTCCTTTTCCTTGTTCTTCTTTTTCTCCTTCTTCTTCCAAGGCTGTAAATAAACTCCGGTGAAAAGTTCTGGTTGTTCGTCCCCTTCTGGACTTTAATCTTGTTCCAGAATCTGAGTTTTGCATGCACATTAATTTTACAGATCCCAATTTTTTTGTATGCAAATGAGGCAGTTTAAAACTGTTACTGCATTATTAGTTACAGCACAACCAATGAATGAAATTATATGAGATGGAATTTTTCAAGTAAGTAAAGCACATAAGAATTAACATCTGAGGGAACATAATTACATATACATACTAGTATTGCTTTTATGTAAACATGCAAAAGTTGTTTTAAAAGTTGTTATGATGAGAAAGAGAAATTTCTGTTCACACAAGAAAGCCAGTTCAGTTTAAATTTTTAAAAATCCTTGTTTACTGCATTATTTTAAATATAAGGAATTTAAATTAATTTTAAAAAACACTTCCAGAATTTTATTTCTCTTAATTATTTATGTGTTTTCTTGTAATGCACACAAATGGCAGAAGTTATGTCTCCAATATAAAATATATCACTGATGACAACTAACCAACACATTGAGAAAACATCATATTTCTTCTTATTCATCAACCCTTAACCCTACCAGACCTGAGGCCCTGAACCTAACTGTCCCTATAACCTGAGCTACTGGGCACTAACACGAAAAAAACCAACATGGTGTACACAAAAATTAGTTACATGCAAACAAGTGGTTAGAATAAGATAAAACTTGGAGACATTGTAGAAAATAGGTTTACCTTTCATTTAGCGCCAATCTTTCACCTTTGTGTGCCAATCCACCTAGTAGGATCAGTCTTGTTTCACAAAGTAAGCACCAGATTTTTCTGTTTGAGGGACACGCCCCCTTCCCTTACTATCGCTCTAGTTTTAAATCTATAATTTTCATAATTCTCCTCCTCACTCTAGCTCTCACTGACTGTGACACTTCAACTGGGAACGTATTCGTCATGAATGTATTCACAGTCTGAATTAACCAAAGTATCAATCACCTGTTGGACTGTGAAAAGCCTAGACCTATGTCACTTTCTTGCTGAAGCCACTCGCTTCATTGTACTCATTTCATTAAGAATTTTCCGAATTTTTTTCACATCAAACCACACAAAGAAATCTCAACACACTTGGGAAGTCATTTGCAATGACTAGCAACAAAGTCTGATGGTGATGGGCTGGTTATTTTTAGTCTGTGACGCATATTTTTCACGTACTACGTAAATTCCCGGAAAAGTGGGCCAGCTGTATAGCGGCAGGTTAGGAAACTCCCGGAAAATCGGGCCAGCGGTCTGGTAGGGTTAAAAGGGTAGCTGACCCATTCTGTTGTAACCCATTCTGACTTTAGGTTGTGATATCTGCGCCTTCCAGCCCACCTCATTAGTCGCCTCTTATGACATTTTTGTTAGGATGGGGGAGGTAGTGGGTCTGCTATTTTCTCCTCCAAAGTGTGGCACTAGAACCCATGAGGGGAGGTACAGAAATCAAAAGCAACATCTTGAAAGTGTGGCTACTCTAGAATTACCACTGGGCTAACATGCAAGCAAGATAGCCATTAAGTGACTGATGAAGTGTTTCAGTACCTTGGGAGAATTAAACCCTGCTTCCAATAATCCCTGTGTGTGTTCCAGGGCCACATTTTGGGAGGAAAAAAGAGAATGGTACAACTCTCGAAAGTCACCACATCTCACCAGCGCTTGATTTCATAGCAGTTTCCATGGGCTGTCCTATGTTGTAGAGGTGACTAGTGTCACTAGTTTTAACCAGTTTAAGAATATCCACCACGCTAATGAGTACAAAAAAAAAAAAGATTTGATACTCCTGAACCGTCACGGGGTGACTTTCGTGAGTAGTACCAGGAGAATATAACCACTGCTCCCCTAATAAGCATGACATAAAAAAGAGGTGTTTCCTTTGAAGTCGGAGTGCATATGCTTGAGAGGTGAGGAACCAACAGTCCACAGACCAGTAAACCTGATCTTATAACGGGTGTGCATGCAAAACTTAAGTTCTCAACATGACAAAAGTCCACACATAGACAAACAACCAGAATTTTCTGCCTGAGTTTACAGCTAGTGAATGCAAAGATAAGGAAGAAGAAGAAGCAGTAGAAAAAAAAAAAGAAGAGGAAGAAGCAGCCATGCACAACATGAATGTAAAATATTAGCATTTCCTAGAAATAAACACGTGAATAAAGTTTTTTTTTTTTTTCCACAGAATCCATGAATAGAACTGTATAACAAAAATAATTATATCTTAGATAATACATCTCTGTAGCCCTAAAATAAGATTTCTGAGGCATCAAGAGTTTAGTCATGACCCTTACCTTTCCCCTAGATTTTCTCTTGTTTAATGCCAAGATCAAAGCCTCTTCATTCTCAACACATTTCGACAGCTCATTCTGGGACATAGTGACCAGGTCTTTGGGATTAATATTCAGATCATCCGCCTTCATCTGTTGGAAAAGCAAAACATCAAATTAGACAAGAAGCTTTTGTACAAGGTGACATTTGTTGGTTGAAATAGTCACAAGGACAATATTTTGAAGACCATCAATAAGTGATGAAATGTGCTCTAAATGTTGTGTATTTTTCTTCTCCTTCTGCTTATTAATTTTCTTTTCTTATTTTTCATTTTCCTTCTTCTGCATTTGTTTTTGAAAGAGCAGTTGGCACGTTGTGTTGTGGTTTATAACCAGTCTGCAATATCTGCACCTTTCGGTAGCACATATGATTTCAGTAAACCCTAGTCATCTTTTATGATATGCTTGTTGGGGGCGGTGGGTCTAACCCTGTGTAGGTTTTAGGACCTCCTTTCGTGGAAAGGGACAGGACCAATAAATTATCTGCTCTCTCTCACAACAACATCATCATCAAGTGCCTCTCTACACAATCTGTGTTTTTTCACAGCATATATCAGTTTGTGTGTTGACACCTCAATGTCATGACAAAAGGCTGTTGAGAATAGTCTATGTCATAAAAAGTAAATATTTAGGTCATGCTGAAATTTGATATTTTGGGCTGAAAAGTGAAGATGCTGAAGTTTTAAGGCAGTGGTATGGAGGAATGTAATCCACAAAAGTGGTCTAGAATACTTAGATCATCAAGAGATATGAACATCTACATCATCTGGCATGGCACATAATGATGATGATGGTGGTGATGAAAAATATATTTAAAACAGAACCGTCATGCCAACCTCTACTTACCAAAACAAAATTTTGGAAAACGTCTTCAATCTCTGGCATGATAGATCTCTGTATCTCCTGCAGTAACTCAGATTTAGGTTGCTCTTTTTCATCAGCAACAAGGGATGTGAGATTTTCATTGTTGAGCTGTACTGGTCTCTTGCTTTGTGGATCCAAATATAGCCTAGCAAAAGATGTTAATGTAAAGTTATATAAATGTAAATATTGTTTCTCTACACCACAATCACTGTAAAATCTACACTTGTGTAAAAGTAAAGTGAAAGACTCCTTTTAACACCTTAGGGTGTACTGGGCATATAGGGCTAGACTAACATTTTTATAGACCAATCAGCACTCGGTGGGTGATGTGGTCATCATCATACCAGCTGCTTTTACTTCCCTGGACTGTACCTCATGCCCATTTAAGGCTGGGTCAATTGAGGGCCAAAGTCATTTTTTACAAAAATCTGCCTCCGTCAAGACCTAAGCCCACAACCTTCTGATCCGCGGGCAAGCGTCTAGCCACTACACCATGGCAGCTCCCCTAGATGTGTGTACAGATGAAAACATTTAAATTTAAAAAAAAAAAAACTATGCTCAGAAAACATACTACATACAGCAGTATAATATGATGTGCATTTTAAACTATTGTAAGTCAACTGTTTCTCCACATTCAACTGGAAAAAATATTGCAAATATGATATATCCACACAATCTTCAAACATTTATAACAAATTTAACTGATTTTCCCAGTATGTTTTACTGAAAGGAGCTATGTACTATTAAACATTTTATTTAATATTGTTTGTTTGTTTGTTTTAATATCCAGAAGCCATGAGTTGTTAACCCTTGGCTTGGTATTATGGATATCACAACCTTTCAGCCTTGATTCCATTGTAAATAACGTCAATCTGGGAGAAAATGTGGCTTTCCTGCTTACCCCTGGGATTGAACCCGGACCACAAGGAGTTCATCACCTGATCTCTGCACAATCCGGTTTAGCCAACTACGCTAGAGAGCCGGGCTTTATTTAATACATATAAGAACTTTTTGAGTTTCAGATTAGTTTTTAGGGTTCAACCCATTATTTTACTCTCTTCACTTCTTAGTCAAAAAAAAAAAAACTTTTTACGTAGCTATGAACTGGTTACAGTTATAAAACAGTAACATGTTAAACAAACGGGTAAATAGCTATGAAGAAAATTATTACCTAATCAGAATAAATAATACTGTTGAAGCTTTTTACTGATAATGGAATAACAATAACAAGACACAAACATAGGAACAAATATGTGAAAATGTTATTATATTTCTTTTATTCATTAATTAATACACATTATAGAAACATAATTCTTTTTCTTTTAGTATGAGCGAAATAAATCTGAAAACATGAAAAAAAAACACACACAATATATACAGCTGAAACCCCAATCCCTGGCAACTCACTTTGTTATGGCTGTAGCCTTGGCTCTCTTCAGTTTTGGATCCTTCAAGTTTAAGTATGTCTCAATATCATTGTGAAGTTGCACTTTATTAAATATATCTCTATGATCATTCTGTTCTTCAGCAACAAACTTGCGGAACATGGACATTAGTCTGAAAGGGCAGATAAGGCAGTAATAGTTACTTGTGTGCATTTAAACAGATTAATATACATTTCTGCAAACATGTTGGCAGATCCCTTTCAAACGCTTGTAACAAGTTTTTGACTTGTATTTGTGTTATTATAAAGAATTAGGCAATTTTTTTAAACCCCCATGTGGGTTCCTGCTCCCATTTGTGGGTGGGAGAGGGGGTTATAAATCCACTGCTCCTAAATTAGCATACCGCAAAAGGTCACTAAGTAACAAATATTCTGATGTTGGATGTTTTGGGCTGAAGGGCACAAATCTCAAAGCCTAGCAGTAAACCATAACATAATGTGCATTACTCTTTCGAAAGCAGAGAAGAAAAAGAAGAATAGATGAAGAAGAAAAAAAGAAGAAGACAAATTAAATTTTACTTTTGTTTAGCTTTTTTTAGTGAAAGCTGATGTGACAGAGATTTTAACAAACAGTTCCACTTCTTTATCACTTATTGTGGCACAAGTGTTGAACTAACTCACATGAAGTTGTCTTCCTCTTATTTTTTTGGGCAGCCAACCCTCTTTGGTAGCCTTCTAAACATGCATGGTGAATTTACATTGCTACTATTCACTACCTTCCATAAGGGACCTGATAATTCACAAGTCTTCTTCTTCTTCTTTTTCTTCGTGTTCACTGGCTATAAACTCTGACGGAAAGTTCTGGTTGTTCTCCCCCTTCTGGACTTTAGTCTTGTTCCAGTATCTGAGTTTTTGTGCACATCTGTTTTACATATTTGGCTTATTCATATGCAGACTGTTTGTCCCTTGCCTCTCAGGCAAGAAATAGTTTTTCTTATGACATGATTGGTACAGGGGCAGTGGGTCTATTCTCCCCATCCCCCAGCTCCACCACAATGGTGCACTAGAACCCATATGGAGATAGAAGACATAAGTGTGGTGTTGGTCTAGATCAATTTAATTAAATCTATTTTGGTATAATTGCTGAGTGCAAACTTATGATCTCAGAATTAACCCTTATTTTATTTTAAAAACAAGTTAATGACATGTTAGAAAAGATACCACTCATTGAAGAGTTGTTAGGAAACCAGTTGTGAATTTTTATTCTAATTAAGTACATGTGAAAGAAGTCAGAAGTCAGACTTAATTTTTTTTTTTTTTTTTACATTTAATGGTGGTAGGTTCTTTAATGAAATCTCTTTTGGCATAATATAATAATACAATGTGATATATCTTCACCTTATTTTTTTTTAACTGAATTTTGATGTGGAATGACAAGCTTTCTTCCAAAGCACCTTTATTTAAAGTTGAAGTAAAAATGTTTTGGCCCTTAATTTATGTAGAGGAGTTAATCCCAGAATCCTACTAGCTGAAAATATGGCTGCAACTTCTTAGGGCTGAACCCTAACAAAGTGTTGGCCAATGCACTGACCACTGTACTGGGGAGGGGGGGGGGGGGGTGTTGACCTAAACAGTGATGACATGGGATCTCTGAGATTCTTCAGATCTTCAGGTTAGCTGTCACTCTAGTGACAGAATCGATGTTACCTTTGAAGTTCGGGTGGGGTGCATCTGCCTGTTAAGCAAGGAAACAACAGAATGCACCGATCTGTAAAACAGATGCACATGTAAAACTCAAGTACTGAGGAAAAAGGGGAGTTACTGTGGCCGAGCGGCTAGACATTCGTCGCGGATCGGAAGGTCGTGGGTTTGCTCCCTGAGCCGGACTTTTTTTAAAACGACCTTGGCTCCCAGGTCGACCCAGCCTTGAGTGGGTACCGGGTGCAGTCCCGAGAAAGTAAAGGCGGCTGGCGTGATGCTGACCACATCACCCATCTTGTGCCAACTGGTCTATAAAAATATAGGTCTAGCCCTATATGCCCTATACGCCTGATGGCATGGAAAAGGGTCCTTTACTTTTTACTTACTGAGGAAAAACACCAAAGTCCAGAAATTGATGAACAACCATGACTTTCTACCAGTGCTTACAGCCAGCAAATGCAAACAAACAAACAACAACAGATCTACTATCTAAATCCCATGATTAGATTATATTTATTGGTTATTTCTTCAGCTATTATCTTTAGTCACTATAAAGTAAAGTAAAGATCCCTTTTCACACCTTTGGCTGCATCGAGCATATGGGAAGAGCACCCCAATTTTTACAAACCAATCGGCACTAGGTGGGTAATGTGGTCAGTATTATTCCGGCCGTCTTCACTTCCCCAGGACATAAATCCTGGTACCCATTTTATGCTGGGTCCACCTGCGACGCCCCATACCATGATAAAAATCTGCTCAGCCAGCAGTGGGTTTTTTAGTCACTTTGAAAATACATAAATTGTATGTACAGTGCATGACAGTGGCTTTAACCCTGTTGCCATGAGAAGAGTAAATCTAGTAACTTCTTACTCACTGTTTGTTCCCAGTCAGGTTTTGATATGTTGGCAGTTTGACTGTTCTTGGAACATATTTTCTCACTGGGAGCTCATCATATTCTGAGCCCTGCAAAAACAAGAACAACTGTCAATACTTAACAGCATTTATTTCACCATCATGTAAAAGATCAAGTTAATCCCATTGCAAGTAATGTCACTGGGGTGTAAATACCTAGATCTTTTATATTAAATATTTATACATATAAAGATATGAAATAATAATGTAGTAAAGTGACCAACACCATTCCTCACACCTCACACCTTAAAACATGAAGAGTTCTGTTGTAAAGTGGTGAAACCATCTGCCTTGTGCTCAGAAGGTCATGGGCCCATTTCACGGGTGTGTTGTTCCGTTCATGTGTGAAATTGTTATGGAGATCCCTGGGGATCATGGCCAGAGCTTGTGTTTTGTGTTTTGTATGATGCAGGCAGGCAGCTAGTTAATCTACAGGGAGAGACCGAGCCATATGGGATAAAGCCCAGTTCAATGAAGTCGATCCTCTTACTTTAACCTTTTAACCTTAGAAAAATCAATTCTGAAAATTATCGAGTTCCTTTGTTATTGACTGAGCTCACTCCTAAAGCCACAATTCTTCTTGCGCCCTTTATCTTCTAATGAAGATTCAACCCTCAACCAACTATTGCTAAGTCTTTTGTAGACTTGACCACAAATGGTTGCATTTTAGAACTAATACTTGATAGGCTGTGTATCAATCCTCAACCCCTTGTGGGATGCAATTTTTTAGTTATTTTTAAGCCCCACCCTGGCTTTTGCCGGGGGCCATAAATATAGCAGAGTCTTAAAAATGGCCTAAGGGCTGAACGGGGTTTCCGGGACATCTCCACAGGTGATTCTCATCCACATGGTGGTACTTTGCGTTACGGGGTGTTTATCGTTTGTGTGATGTCCTGGTGGGGTACAATTTTCCTACCTACTTACCTGAGAAATAGCCAGCCCCACACCAACCCTCCTTAGTCACCTCTTATGACACACAGGATAGGCTACAGTCTCACAACTATCTGCTTCCCTTATCTTGGTCCCTAGGAACAAACTGGCATAGAGCCATGCCACTAAAAAACAAATCTAACCTTCTGATTACTGGAGACTAAACTGCTGATCATTGTGTTGGCAAGCACATACTCCTTCTTCTTGTATTCCATGTCGTGTGGCATTGGTAGTCAGGTCTATCCACAGCCTTCTGTCTCGTGCCCTTTCAATCAATTCTGACACAGATGCTTTTCCATGTCATGATGTCAAACTGTCAAGCATCTTCTCTCTTGGTCTCCTTTGCCTCTCTTTCCTTCCAACTTTCCCATTGATGTGCTCCATTATTCTTCTTCTCATGACATGACCAAAGAATGTAGACTGTCTTCTTCTGATGTGTGCAGTCAGTTCTCTTCATGATTCCCTTTCTTTAAGACATCTTCATTACTCTTTTTATCAGTCCATGGTATTGTCATTATTCATCTACAAAATCATATCGCTGCCACTTAAAAATAATTTTTCACTAATTGACTCGGGTAGCATGGTAGGGTAAACCCAACTAACAGTAGATGTAAGGTGCCTCCTTCCTTTCGCTAACCTGCAGGATACCTCATGGGCAGGGGTTGAGTACACGCTTAGCCCCCGGATCATGGTAATGTGAAGTCACGACAGGCACTAGCCTTGACCTGTTGCAGCAGGCAGGTGATTCATTAAAGTTGTGAGCAGCTGAAAAGTTTTCAATATTGGTCTCCATTTTAACTTTGCTAGGCAGAGGATGCCTCTATAGGCACAATGCCTAGGACAACCCGTCCAGTATGGGCACTACTCTCACAGAAAGAAATTGCAACCTACTGTGAGTATTGTGGAAAGAAAAGTCATATCTGTCTGTATATAACCACCAGGCTGACATATAAACATTTTAGCCAGTAAGCTATCACAGCTCCTGATCTCAGTCTCACTTATAACTAAATACTATGCTCTGAGGATAACTTCAATGTAAACTGAATTAATCAAGTAACAAGTAACAGAAAGTGTGTTGGATCGGCACTCATAGAAAGAAGTAGAAAGATAGAAGAACACACTAGACAACATAAAAATTGAAAGCTAGAGTTAACGTGCCAGGAATTGAACCTGTCACCTTTAGACGGCGTGTGCACCTCGCCATGGATACAAGTGCACTAAGAACATGGTCAACTGGGCACCCCCAAAAAAGGTGTCTTATTGGCCATTCTATAGTACAGCTTGAAATTCACAACTATGGAATAAGGACAGAATTCATTTCAACCCATTGAAATGGCACCATAGGTTACAGAAATTTATATTAATGAAGTATATGTCGAATAACAATCACAGCAACAATTTACGAACACAGTAGACCTTAATGCTTTGTCTAGAATACACAAACATTTAAGAAAGGTATTTGATTGGTAGGTTCCGGTGTGTATACGTCATTCCTATAAATAAACAGAGAGGGACCTTTGAGGCAGTTAAATATTATGAATTAATCAAGTAACAGAAAGTGTATTGATTGGCACTCATAGAAAGAAGTAGAAAGATAGAAGAACACACTAGACAACATAAAAATCGATAGCTATAGTTACCGTGCCGGGAATTGAACCTGTCACCTCCAGACGGCATGTGTGCCTCGCCATGGATACAAGTGCACTAAGAACATGGTTTATAGCAATGAAAACTGATAATTACTTTAAAAAAAACTGTATCACCTAGGGCAGAAAAAAGTTAAAATGCCACATGTTTTCATATTATTATCATTAATGTTTTTTTATTTTTTTTAGCCAGAAACCATGAGATGTAAACCCTTTGGCTCAGTACTATGGATTTTGCAACCCTTCTGCCTTAATTTTACAATAGATACCGAAAATCTGGGAAATATGTGGCTTTTCTGCCTACCTCTGAGCATAAACTCAGACCACAAGCAGTTTGTCACCGGGTCGCTGTGCAGCTGGTTTAACCAACTTGCTAGTGCGCTGGGCATATTATTTGTTAAAATTCTTACATAATAAATATTTTTTGTTCACATTCTTCATTAATAAATGGGTTAATTACAGTAAATAGTCCCAACCTACCAGCGATGGCCTCTTTAACTTCATTTCTCTTTGCCTGGCATATGCTGCTTTGATTATTCTTTTTCTTTCTCTTTCCATTTCCTTCCTTCTAGCTGTTGCCTCAGTTTTTCTCTGAGCCCTTGTTTCCTCATCTTCAGTTTCTTCTGCGGTGACCAGCGCTTTATTTAGTCTTTGTCCTCGTTCTGTTGCAGTTGAACCGGGGATTCTGAAATTTAAAAATCTGTTTTAAAGAGTCATAAACAAAATTAACCAAAGAATGAGAAATACCTGTGAAATGGGATGTTTGAGAAAGCTGCAAATAAAACCAGAAGAGTTCATGTGAGAAATTAAAAGATTAGAAAAACTATTGGATCAATACGCATCACTGAATTCACTGAGAGACAAAGACTGAAATGGTTCGGACACATAGTGAGAATAAATCCAATGATACAGGCAGCTAGAGTGAACAGCATGAAAATGAAAAGACCAAGAAGCAAATTCTTCTGTCATTTCTTTCTCATCTTTTCATTAAAAGTTCCTTTTGCATAATAATAGATTCTATACGGAAGAGGTGGCTGGCAAGTCAGAATGTTCACCTGACACTGTAGGATGGGTGTTCAATTCTGGATCGGCTCAGGGTTTTAAAATAAATCACAGTTTTCAAATAATAAGGATGTAGACAGTATGCTGGACAACTTGTTGCTTGCCTATTTCACTGCACCTCATCAAGTAAGCACCACAGAAGTTACATCAACACACAATGAATGAAGCACAATAAACTTGTTTCGAGAAAACAAAAATTCCAGACTTGCTCCCCGTTCAAGTGGCTAAACACCCTGTTGGTTATATTCAGGAGGGTTTTCTTGCTGACCTGCTATTCTTTGTGGTGTGCAGTTACACCTGATTTTTTTTTTTTTTTGGTTTCTTGGTCTCTCTTCCATATCTGGTGTGGTATTGCTGGTCCTGGTAGGGTGTGGTCTTCTTTTTTTTTTTTCAAAGTGGGTTTTTGCTGTTCCTGTTTGTTTGCTGCTGGTGCTTGGCTTTCTGTGTGTCTGCAGCCGAACTAGAGCCACAAGCAAGATCGCTGGATGCTGGGTTTCTGCTCTATGAGGTTTGAGCCAAATGAGGCACAACAATTAATCGTTTCACCTCAAATACACAAATCACATAGTCCATTGTTACACTGTGCAAAAGTCTCAGATTAACCCTGTGATCCTATTCTTACCTCTTCAGCAAACCTTAAAAGAAACCATTTATGAGTGTGATGAATAACTGAACATTTTACTATTATCTCATGATTTGTTTTGTCTTATTTGCAGAATACCCACTCATTTGTGTGTGTGAGCATTTTAGAACGCGTTCTTCTAACTCTTTTTTCTAACTGCCGTTCTGTCTGACCAGTGTAGGTTGACTGGCACTGGCATTCAAACTGATATATGCAATTAAACTGTGTACTGAGACACTGATTCTTTAACAGGTGAAGTTGCAATAGGAGAGGTCTTACATCAATTTTTCGTCGAGATAGTCAACTTTGTTTTGTTGAGCTGCAGTTATACCATTTTTATATTTGATAGATAAGTTACCAGTGTGGGTTCCAGGATCTACATGCTGGTTGTAAAAGTCTACTTCTTTTTTTTTTCTTTCTGTTCACTGGCTGTGAATTCAGGCAGAAAGTCTTGTTTGTTCATCCACTTGGATTTTGGCTTTGTACCAGGACCTGAGTTTTGCATGTACATCCATTTTACTGGCTCATTTAGGTACAGTTCTTGTTTCCTGCCTCTTGGGCAGATGTACTCCAACTTTGAAGGATGACATTGATCATATGTCTAGGATGACTGTAGCCATTGTTTTGTGGGACATTACATTGCCTCATTTGCGTGGTGTCCTTTTTTGTCCTTTTATCTATAGGTGTTGCCCCCTGGGAAACCATCTACCCTCTAGGAAAGGTGGGGCAGATCATGGGCATATCGCCACCATCCAAGGAGGCTTCCATAAATGCAGAGCTGACACATGATGCTCAGGTCTTGGGCTCATTCAAAGAATCGTCACATCCTGCACATGACTGCTTAATCTCACAAGTCTACATTAGGCTTTCTACTTGTCATGGGCTGCGCCCTCTGGAGATCAGCAGGAAGCAACCTGCAGGTCCAGGACATCGATGGCCACACAAATAGGTACATTCTTCTTCATCATGTTAGTCACTTTTAATGTTGTTTCAGCTGTACACGTAGCATAATAGTATGGAAAAGCATGCATCAGGCATAGCTTCACCTGTTTGGTCCCAACAGTCAAGCGAGTGGGGCCTATGGTAATGGACATTTGAATCTTTCTGCAATCAGTAGGACTTTTTTGACTGTCAGACATTTAAGACTTTCACTTGTGTGCCGTAGGATGTATATTTGTCAGACATTTGAGCCTAACCAGCAGACTGACAGTGGCTGTCATTGTGTAACTCAGCGCGGTGATGATGATGTAGAGGGTCGAGAAAGGATGTAGAAAAACCGGATTTTACCATGAGAAACCCCACACAGGAGATACTGCTCATCTAAGCTGCGAGCAAATCTCTTGGTATAAAAAACCAGCATAGAAAAGGCTGGTGCCTGAGGTGTGGTATGTATATCGTCAAACATATCACAGTAGACTTAACTTTCCCTCATGCCTGTGACAGCAATCACAGTACCACAGAAGTCAACTAGGGGTTTTTCATCCAAAGTCAGGGTGCATGTGCCTGAGAGGCTAACAGTCTGCATACAACTGAAGCAGACTTATAAAACCAATGTGCACGCAAAACTCAAGTTTCGGAACATGGCTAAAGTGAGAAGTGGACAAACAAACGGAACTTTCTGGCTGAGTTTACAGCTGAAGAAGAAGAAAAAGATAGATAAATAGCATGAATCTCAAAGTAGAGTTTAAAGAGATACTTAAATATTTTCAAGTCACCTCCTAATCCATGGCATTGGTCTCTTGATGACAACATCATGCTCTGTGAGAGTAATCTCAATAACTTCTGCTGTACTGGGCGGACTTTCATCTTTAAACCTGACTCTGCAACTGATAAAATACGAAAAAGCTGAGATTAATTTTGTAATAGGAATAAAATTGTAAAAAATGAGGCTTCTATTAAGAATTTAACAATTAAAAAGTTATCCCATTTCATTTCATAACGAAAGAAAACAAAATAAAATATTATTCAGGAAGTAGATAAACTGGAAGTTGCCATGTCGTAGTGGGTAGACACTCGCCTACAGATCAGAAGGTTGTGGGTTTGCTCCCTGGCGGAGTCGGACTTTTTTCAAAATGACCTTGGCTCCCAGGTCGACCCAGCTTTGAGTGGGTACCAGGTGCAGTCCTGGGAAGTAAAGGTGGCTGGCGTGATACTGACCACATCACCCATCTTGTGCCGTTGGTCTATAAAAATATAGGTCCGACCCTATATTCCCAATACGCCTAAAAGGCGTGGGGAAAAGTGTCCTTTGCTTTACTTTTTAAGTAATTTAGCTGGCTAAGTCTTTGCCCTGACTTGGCCAGTAGGTAATTATACAAGCCACTGCATAACCATTGCTCCTACATTGTAATAACACTCTCAAATTCTACTAAAGTGTAAGTAAAAAAAAATAAGTTTTAGATGCAGCTATGATAAATCATCATCATGAGCCTTGCCAATAAGCACAGGTGGTCTTGATTCACCACCTCACATAATCATCTGAAAAAAAAAAAAATCCAGTCTCATTCTTGTGTCATCCATAACGCCTGGAAGGTCATCCAGATATTTATGTTTATTCGACGGATCAACATCATGGCACATCAGTGATAACCCATAAGTGCTCTGTTCTAACTCTAACTCAAACATGAGCCTGAAGAATCTCAGCACAGTGCACAGGCTCTGTAGCACTGGTGAGGATCCTGAAATACTTTGGGTAGATTTAAAACTCCAAATTTTGCCTAGGCAGCACCGTTAGGCTACTCTTTTCGACTTCCATCTGCCAAGGGATTTTTTTTTTTATGTGTGCAAGATTACACATCTGTGTCCGATCTTACTACCCAGAGACCAGGGGAAAAACTAGAAGTCCACGTGAAAAAAAAAAAAATCACAGCCTTCACTGGGGCTTGAACCCAGGACCTCCAGCACTCAAGGTGGTCACCATACCTTGAGACCACTCAGCCCCCTATCTGATCATCCAGATATTAATCCCTTTGTTGGTTCCAGGTTTTCACAATCAGTTTCCTCACTATCACCAAGTTATCAAGGTTTTTGTTTTCCCGCTTTATTATATGAAGTAACAAATTTCAAGGTCTCAGATGATGGCGTGGAAGAACGTCATAACAAAAAAAAATGCAGAACACCAAGGATGGAGATTTGTAGAGAGATATGAATGCCTATGGCAAGACACAAGATGATGATGATTATGAACACTGACGAATATAACACTTACTCTAGGAATGATTTCAGGTCTTCTTTTAAGTACCTAATCCAAGCACTCTCTAAATTTTCCATGGCATAAATCTTTGCAGGCTCAAAAATGGAAGAATTTATATAGTCTCTGGTTGTCTCTAGACTGGCTAGCAGCTGATTTCTGTCTTCCACCGGCAGCTCTGAGAAATAATACAGAGAATATTATAATAAAGGTTACCTTTGCCCACCAATGGCGTATCGTACATATGAGACTAGACTCATAATGTTACAGACCAATCGGCCCTCGATGGGTGAATGGATCAACATCATGCCAGCCACCTTTACTTCCCAGGACTTCACCTTGTACCCACTTAAGGCTGGGTCAACCTGGGAGCCAAAGTCATCTTTGAAAGACAGAAAAATCTGGTTCCATACCCACGACCTTCAGATCCACAGGCAAACGACTAGCCACTACATTGCAGCGGCTCCCAATATTATAATAAATCAATTTTACTGTCTCCACAACTGAGGCTGGGGGTGATGCATTTACTGCTAACCTGGGGAATATTACCTGGTGAGACAGCAGTGTTTTCCATAGGCTGACTCACACACCACTGCCTGAAAGACACGAGAAAACCTTTGTCCAAACAGCCCACTGCAAGAATCAAACCTGATAACTGTCGAGGAGAGAATACAAAATTATTAAAGAGTTTGTATATACTGTGCATGGGAGCCATGGTGGTGTAGCAGATAGATGCTTGCCTACCACCCCAAAGGTCTTGAATTCAAATCCATATCACTGGGAAAGGCTAACCTGGACAACCAATGCCTGCCGAAGTCGGATGTATCGACTGAAAAGCTCAAATATTGTGGCCATGTTGTAAATGGATCTTCCGATGAACAGAGAAGAAGAAATCCACATCAAGTCAGATTCTTTTCTAAAATGACCTTGGCTCTCAGGCAACCTAGCGTAAAATGAGTACCAGGTGAAAAAAAGTCCTGGGAAGTAAAGGTGGCCAATGGTGTGATGTTGACCCCATCAACCTATGAAGTGCTGATCGATCTTAAAAAAAATATAAGTCTAGCAGCATTTCCGCATATGCCACTGGTATCAACAGCTTCCTTTACATCTATATATACTGAGTATGTGTGGATGTTTTTGTACAGGGGAGCCACGTTAGCGCAGTCGATACGAGGCTTGCTTTCAAATCCAGCTGCGACTCACTGCAGCCAAGGTCAGTGTTCAAAACCGGGCGGTTCCTGGGGTTCACCCAGCCTCTAGGAAATGGGAACCAGAGTGACATTCTGGGGTAAATGGAGGAACGTCGCTGTAGCTACAGAGGAATGTGCGGACAGCGACACAGGCGGAGAGTTTCTTATCAGCTGTCCGTACTGGTGGCAGAGCACTTATGGTTTATAACCATGTGCAATGATGCTGGTTCACATCTTCCGACTTTACCTTTTTATGTATAAATGTTTTTGTATTACTGTATTCATCTTTATACACTGTGTATGTGTGAATGTTTTTGTATTACTGTATTCATCTATATATACTGTGTATGCGTGAATGTTTTTGTATTACTGTATTCATCTATATAAACTGTGTATGTGTGAATGTTTTTGTATTACTGTATTCATCTATATACACTGTGTATGTTTGAATGTTTTTGTATTACTGTATTCATCTATATATACTGTGTATGCGTGAATGTTTTTGTATTACTGTATTCATCTATATAAACTGTGTATGTGTGAATGTTTTTGTATTACTGTATTCATCTATATAAACTGTGTATGTTTGAATGTTTTTGTATTACTGTATTCATCTATATATACTGTGTATGTGTGAATGTTTTTGTATTACTGTATTCATCTATATAAACTGTGTATGTGTGAATGTTTTTGTATTACTGTATTCATCTATATAAACTGTGTATGTGTGAATGTTTTTGTATTACTGTATTCATCTATATACACTGTGTATGTTTGAATGTTTTTGTATTACTGTATTCATCTATATATACTGTGTATGCGTGAATGTTTTTGTATTACTGTATTCATCTATATAAACTGTGTATGTGTGAATGTTTTTGTATTACTGTATTCATCTATATACACTGTGTATGTTTGAATGTTTTTGTATTACTGTATTCATCTATATATACTGTGTATGTGTGAATGTTTTTGTATTACTGTATTCATCTATATAAACTGTGCATGTGTGAATGTTTTTGTATTACTGTATTCATCTATATAAACTGTGTATGTGTGAATGTTTTTGTATTACTGTATTCATCTATATAAACTGTGTATGTGTGAATGTTTTTGTATTACTGTATTCATCTATATAAACTGTGCATGTGTGAATGTTTTTGTATTACTGTATTCATCTATATAAACTGTGTATGTGTGAATGTTTTTGTATTACTGTATTCATCTATATAAACTGTGTATGTGTGAATGTTTTTGTATTACTGTATTCATCTATATAAACTGTGCATGTGTGAATGTTTTTGTATTACTGTATTCATCTATATAAACTGTGTATGTGTGAATGTTTTTGTATTACTGTATTCATCTATATAAACTGTGTATGTGTGAATGTTTTTGTATTACTGTATTCATCTATATAAACTGTGCATGTGTGAATGTTTTTGTATTACTGTATTCATCTATATAATCTGTGCATGTGTGAATGTTTTTGTATTACTGTATTCATCTATATAAACTGTGCATGTGTGAATGTTTTTGTATTACTGTATTCATCTATATAATCTGTGCATGTGTGAATGTTTTTGTATTACTGTATTCATCTATATAAACTGTGTATGTGTGAATGTTTTTGTATTACTGTATTCATCTATATAAACTGTGCATGTGTGAATGTTTTTGTATTACTGTATTCATCTATATATACTGTGTTTGTGTGAATGTTTTTGTATTACTGTATTCATCTATATATACTGTGTTTGTGTGAATGTTTTTGTATTACTGTATTCATCTATATATACTGTGCATGTGTGAATGTTTTTGTATTACTGTATTCATCTATATATACTGTGTTTGTGTGAATGTTTTTGTATTACTGTATTCATCTATATAAACTGTGCATGTGTGAATGTTTTTGTATTACTGTATTCATCTATATAAACTGTGTATGTGTGAATGTTTTTGTATTACTGTATTCATCTATATATACTGTGTATGTGTGAATGTTTTTGTATTACTGTATTCATCTATATAAACTGTGTATGTGTGAATGTTTTTGTATTACTGTATTCATCTACACCATTCATTATCATTATCGAAACACTTCTGTATCCTATGACTTGTTTGTAGACAAAGATAACCATAACAACACTTAACAGTCCTAGAGGTGTAAGGAACGTTAACTCTTTCCACTCCAAACATATGTTTTTTAAACCTATTCTATGCAGAGGAGTTGAGCTTCAAAGCAACAAATATGTAGCTCTTAAGGAGTTCAATACAGACACTGTGGAAAAGAGTACTCGATTATTACTTCTGTTACTCATGCTGCAGGGTTTCATCTCCTCTCATCTGTTTTCATGCCATGCATATCTGCATGTATTCATGAACAAACAGAAAGAAGTTCCTGAACGCATCTGAAACAAGATGGCAGTTGAGCTGTTAGTTCAAAAAGTTAGTTGTGTATCCTTTACAGGACATTGCAGAACCAATCGCAGCATTTGTTGGCTTTTGTGGTTTTTCTAGGCACATTTACTTCCAGTAGTTTGCCACTGCTTTCTGGATCGTTGGCTTCTCGATACCACTATGTAACCAATGCAAGGCACAAAGCTCGCAGCTGGGATCGAACTCGGTACCCCGGCATGACAAACCGTGTTTGCAACACATAAGTCACAGACGCCAACAAATGAGCTGTAGAAAAGTAAAAAAAACAAAAAAACTTGCAGATGAGCTAATAGAAAACTATAAGAAACTTGCTGTTGAGTGAGCAGAAAAACAATAAGGAACTAGCTGCTCAGACAGAAAACCATAAGAAACTTGTTGCTGAACTGAAGGTTAAGGTTAGTTGCGTATCCTTTACAGGATGTTGTGTGGTTTTTCTAGGCAAATTTACGTCCAGTAGTTTGCCATTGCTTTCTGGACGGTCGGCTTTCTTGATACCACTGTTGAAACCAACGCAAGGCGCGCGGCTCGCAGCTAGGATCGAATCTGGCATCCTGGCATTACGCAGCATTCGCATCGACTTAGCCACAGAGCCGACTGCTGAACTGAATAAATAACCATTATTCTTTAATTTAAAAAAAAAATATATATATACAAACCTATCTTGTAAGGGCTATCCTCTGACAAGTACTTTCTGTAGATATTCCATGCATGACACAGTTTCAGAAGTCTATCAGACAAACAGTCTTCATCAGTCCCATACTCTGTCACATCTTCCCAAAACATTAGGCAGGTCAACAGCTGGGGATCACTGTGACTATAAGAATTAAGCAGTAAGAAATATACAGTTTAAACTATAAGCAATTTATGGTAGATCAGTTCTGTGGAACTGGTAAAAATGACAGCTAAATAAATGCCTTAAAAAGTGTCCGAAATAAGCAGAAAATAGAAAGTACAGTGAAAATCAGCAGAACAGAGAAAGTACAGTATTGGCCAAAAGTTTAAGACCACCCAGTAATTGATTTTTTTTCCATACTGTTTGGGAGTTATGACTTTACTGCACTTATTTTTATGCTATATGGCTTGGTCTCTCTGAAAAATGGCTAGCCACCTGATGCTAGCATCACAAAAAGCACTAACTCTATAGCTCCAGTCATGTTCCCCAGAGATCTCTGTAAAAACTGCAGTCATGAACTGAACGATGTGTTCTTGAAATGAACCCATGACCTTCACATCACGAGGCAAACAGCGTGACCATGTAGACCTCGAAACTAATACGGTACCCTCTCTGAACCACCAACCTTTCAGTTAACAACTGAAAGCGCTATCCAATTGTGCCACACAGACAAACTGATTTTTTATGACTCCCTAAGGCAATCATTGCTATCATCATTCTGAACTATTACAATAACAACAAAAAAAACAGCTGACACAACACTCTATAATAGTGTCAAAATATCAATTATTTACTAGATGCTCTTAAACTTGTGGTCACGGCTATATTTAGCCGACATCCACTCTATATGAGTAGCTCTGCTGCTTTCTTTAAATATTTTCAAGTGGATGTTTGTTTTATTTCATTAAGTATAAGTTAAAAAGCTGTATATCTTTACAGGAAGTCACAAGCAAATCTCAACATCTGTTGGCTGTTTATCGTTTTACTAGGCAATTTTACATTCAGTAGTTTATTACTGGAACGAGAATTGTCACTGTTTGTGGCTTAAGCGTTGTGAGCATGCTTCGTAATGCTGGGGTACCTGGTTCAATTTCAGCTGTGGACAATTTGTCTTGCATTGATTTTAACAGTGGCTGACCATTCAGAAAGCAGTGGCAAACTACTGAACGTTAAGAAAGTGTTCTGTGGTCAGGTAATAAGATGAGACACACTGGAGAACACTGAAATCACTGAAAAGATCAGTGGTAAAATGAGCAAATGCACACAGAGAGAAATGATGCTGATCATCTAAGATGGTGATATGGAGGATTGTAATCAATAAAACTGACCCAGAATACCAGGGATATAATCAATAAAACTTACCCAAAATACCAGGAATATAATCAATAAAACTTACCCAAAATACCAGGGATATAATCAATAAAACTTACCCAAAATACCAGGGATATAATCAATAAAACTTACCCAGAATACCAAGGATATAATCAATAAAACTTACCCAAAATACCATGGATATAATCAATAAAACTTACCCAGAATACCAGAAATATAAACAATAAAACTTACCCTGAATACCAAGGATATAATCAATAAAAGTGACCCAGAATACCATGGACATAATCAATAAAACTTACCCAGAAAACCAAGGATATAATCAATAAAACTTACCCAAAATACCAGGAATATAATCAATAACACTTACCCAGAATACCAGATTGATCTGTGCAGAGTCATAAACGACTATGCCTTCTGGCCAGGCACATAATAACAATAGCATTCTATAATGTTTTATATGTAAATAGGCTTAAATTAACTATTAATTTATGTTTCTTTCTTCTTATTCTTTTTTTCTCTACTCCTGGAATGCCTCAAGGCATCTGGGCAGGAACAATTATTCATAATTAGTGGATCTGTGACAATTTAGAAATTCTTTCATTTCAAAGATGAAGTCTATAACTGTCCTAGTCTATTCACATCTTATACAAGACGCACTTTCTCTTTACTACAAAAGTGCTTCTATATCTTGAATTTTGCTAATGTATAATAGCTTTTTACGTACCAACGTTCAGGCTGACAGCCTAAATGGGTACCAGATTATGTTCTCGGAAGTAAAGGCAGCTGACATGCTATTGACCATATCACCGTTGAAGTGTCAAATGTGGGGTCAGAACTTTGACCAAAACAGATCAAGCCAAGGAAACATGATTAACTCTTTTGGTAAAAGAAGGCTTCCAAGGAGCTTCCAAAGTGAAGAATTAACCATGATGAAAAATTGTGAATGATTTAGTTTCAAAGTGGCAATATACATAGTGGTAGTGACCAATTGGGGAAGCCATATTTCTTTAGTGTGTTCTTACCCTAAACAGATTAAAATAAAGCAGTACATTATGCTATGGAGGAAAATCAAAGAGGTAGATTCATTAACACATGAGGCGAAGCTTGGGACCAAAAGTGTTAACCTTCATTTTGATTATGCCTGAAGTTTCATCTTCTTCTTTTTCTTCTGCATTTGCCTTTAAAAAGAATGTGTTATGGTTTACAGCTAGGCTAGGATATCTGCACCTTACGGCCAACTACAACTGATTTCAACAAGCTTATTATTAGTCGCCTTTTATAACATATTTGGTAATTTCAAATGGATCTATTTGTTCCACCAGAACCCACACAGGGACCTAAATTTGAAATTTGTCGAAATATGAACATTGTTAACTGAAACATTGCATACCTTGTCAGATACCTTCTAAATGGACCACCTGCCAGTTTGTCTGAAGAAATTGCCAAAAGAAATCTTGCCTTTGAAGGTCTGGCGAGAAATAAAATAAATAATGCCTGCTGTTCAATGTGGCACAATTTCAAGTCATTGAAACCAAAAAAATAGTCTGCAAGCTGAATATTTTATTTGTTATGGATTTTCATCTGGACAATGGCTGATAGCTCATAGTTTCTATATAAAGTTCTCATCATAAATCAAATATGTCATGTGTACTGAATTTACATTTTTAATAAAATCTTGATTGATTGTGTCTTGTCAGATTCTTGGTTTTCCTCTAGGTCTAAAGCTTTGACTGCAGGCAGAAAGACTGGGATTCATTCCAATAAGATGTCTGCAGAATTTTATCTTTTGCTTCTGTACATTCAGTGTCGGTAGTGTCTGCTGATGATTTTTCTGTAACCATTTTTAGCTCTGTATATTTTTCAGAAGCCTTTTTCATACAGTCTTCACCCAGTTGTAATCAGTTTCCTCTCTTGCACAGGTAACGCTAAGTATATGAGCAGATTTTAGAAACAGTTTTGGAATATTAAATTTTGAGTTATGAGTTATGATTTGGGTTATCTTCACGGCACTCCGGACACATCCATTCGTGCTCAGATTCCCTCTTTAACATAAACATCAGCGTCCTATAGTTGGTGGTCCCAGTCCTATGTTGTACTCTTGCCTGGCTGTGCCGATCTTTACTCCCAATTCTTGCACTCTTAGCAAAAATGTGGATGTGCTGCACTCAAAATCCTCCAAATGTCCTACCTCTCTAATGGCGTTAACAATGTTGGCATGATCCATTTGTGAATGTCAGCAATCACTATCTTACCAATAAAAAAGTAATACATTTTGCATACTTAAATACACTGTTGGTTGCTTGGTTTGTTGGCTGTGAATATTTGTACACTACCACACAATGTATAGAACCATGGGTAAATTCTGTTTCAACTATACAGCAGAGACTGTGGTCTCTGTGGTCTGTGGTACTACAGCAGGCTGCTGAAATGTTACGCCATACCAGTTCTGGCATGGCCATTGAGTTAACCGTATGTGTCGATTCCTCCCCACCAAATATATGGTTGACACATTCCGTTTCTGGGGACAGCTTTTATCGAGTTTGCTCTCTAGATAGTTGCAGTCCCCTGCTGACGAGATTCTGTCTTCCCGAGTGGACCGCCGCGATCAAAACATTGCGAAGGCAGCGTGGCCGAGGCTGCCAAAACTATCAGTCATTATCCCGCCCCGACACAGCACAACCACAATACACGCTGTTCCCACGAAAAACATACCAGTTCTGACTGCCACCAAGTGGTCATCTTCACAGATGTGCAATCAGTGCTATACGCTTTCAGGAGTGGTAAACTACCTCACCAGAGATCTGAACTTAGCAAGGTGACTGTGAAGGTTACTGCACACCAATGGGTGCCATCCCATTGTGGTATACCAGGAAAGTATACCACAGATAGAATTGCTAAGAAAGGGGCAGAATGTGAACAGGAAGATAATGAAATAATGTACTTTAAAAAAGGGGGGGGGGGGGGGAACCATCCAGTCTGTCAGAAATTAACAGAATCTATCCAGAGATGACTACCACTTACAAGACCGCATTGGACAGGTCATGATTCTACACCTCAGGACAGGGCATAACAGACTTAACAAGCATTTGCACAGGCTTCGTCTAAGTAGTTTACCATTGTGCCCATGTGGGCTGTGTTTGTGCAGATTGCAGAACATGTCCTCCAAGAAAGTTCCTTGTACAGCCCTTTAAGAAGGAAATATTGGCCCAGGAGTCAAAACTATACTCAAAGTTGTAAGGAACCAAATGGGAACTTCTAAAAACAGTCAAATTTATCACAAGACTCATCTGTTGGTGTGAATCAGAAAGCAATCACAAGAAGAAGAAGAGTAAATTTTACATCAAGCACTTCAGAACATGTACTACCTAAAAGAGCAGTTCACTTACAACCTGGCATGTGTTTGTTTTTCTGATGATGCTGATGAGGGAAACTGTGGATGTTCTCTGTAAGTTCGGTGCAAATGGCTGCCATCTCCAGTGTTTACTGGCAGTTTATTGGCATAATCTTTGATATCTTCAGGCAATACTGGTACAGAATGCACAAGTGATATAGATGGCCAAGATGGCAGCTGATTCTTTCCTGTTAAGACAGAGGTTTTTTAATGACAAGAAATTAATCCTTGGAAGAGAAGGCATCAAATATACCATCTGATAAGAATGTTATCGTTATTTTAAACTTATTTTCTATCCTGGGATATAAAGTAAAGTAAGTAAAGGATTCCTTTCATCACATTGGGTTACATGTAAATTATGCCAGACCCATAACTGTAAAGACCTATCGGCACTTGATTGGTGATGTGGTCAACATCACAACAGCTGCCTTTATTTCCTGGGACATTTTCTAGGATCCATTTTAGGCTCGGTCAGCCTGGGAGCCAAGGTCATATTTTGAAAATTTGCCTAGTGCTGTTTTGAACCCAAGACCTTTAAGTCAGCAGGCAAGTGTCTATACTAGCCCCTTAACAAGTATGTTGTAGAAGGTGACTAATTAGGGATTCTTCCTTTGAAATGCATTGCTTAAGAGGCAATGAAACAACAGTCTGCATACAAAATATCCAGATCTGTAAAATGGATGTGCACAAAAAAACTCAAGATCTGTAACAAGATCAAAGTCCAGAACATTCCACTGGAGTTTAAGCCAGTGAACAATAAGAAGAGGAAGAAAACCTAATGTTATGGCAGGCAGACCAGGCCCTTAGCCTTGGCTGGCAGCTGGTCTAGGAGGGAAGCTCTTACAGGCGGACAGACTACTACTGCTCTTTTGATCTGGCTCCGTCCCCACTGTACTGGTGTTACCTTTCCTTTGGAGTTAACAAGGCTGGCCGAGTGAAAACATGGGCAACACATGGTCTCTATAAAACTGTGCATGTTTTGTGCTATAGGTCTTGCTAGTGACACTCACCATCACCACTGGCTGTGATCTCCTATGCCTCCCTATAGCACAATATAATACTGTGGTCTGGAATGGCAGAAAGCAACATGATTTTCTTTTGTTGAATCATTAAGGGTCTGGAGTCAACCCAGCCTCATACAAATTGGTACCAGGCCATTTTCTGGGAAGTACAGGTGGAAAAAAGGAACCTGGATACTTGATCTCACATGCCATAGCCTTGAACCATCTTCTTTAACGTGTGGGCTACAGATTAGCTCTGTTTAATGAAAACTTCCTGGCAGCCCAAGAAAAATGTCCACCCAATCAGGATTTAATAAATAAAATGCTCTCTACATTTTGTCTGTATTTATGTATTAGCCTTCAGCCAGTCTGCGAAATTTATTATTATTTAAAAGACCCTATTTTTATTAACGCCAGTGGTGCATCAAGAATATGATGCAAGACACATAACTTTATAGACCAACTGGCATTTAGTGGGCCATGTGGCTGACATAACAACAGCTGGCTTTATTTTCTAGGACAGTTGCTGGTATCCATTTAAGGCCAAGATTCTGAGAGCCAAAATCAATTTTAAATTTAAAAAAAAAAATCTTATTGGATGCGGATTCAAACCCAAGATCTTCATGCGGGCAGTCTGCAAAATATTTCTCTTATTTTCCTGGTCAAGAGGTGAAAAAAAAGTTTGAAAAACACTGACAGTAATTCCAATGGCAGTATTTGCTACTGGACTTCTTTTACATATTTACCAATGAAGTTTACCTGTAGGACAGTTGCTGGTATCCATTTAAGGCCAAGATTCTGAGAGCCAAAATCAATTTTAAATTTAAAAAAAAAAATCTTATTGGATGCGGATTCAAACCCAAGATCTTCATGCGGGCAGTCTGCAAAATATTTCTCTTATTTTCCTGGTCAAGAGGTGAAAAAAAAGTTTGAAAAACACTGACAGTAATTCCAATGGCAGTATTTGCTACTGGACTTCTTTTACATATTTACCAATGAAGTTTACCTGACGGTTTCATGGTTGTAGAAACTAAGGTCGGTGATCCGGGATACAAATTTGGAAAAAGTGATGATGATTCAGATTCTTCGTCCTCATCTACTCTGTGAAATTTACAATAATGAGTGTGAACCAAAAAATGTGAATATAAAATTATAGAACAGCTGAAGTTCCATGTGATACTAAGAAAAGGACCCTTGGCTCCTCGGCTGACTGAGCCTAACACTTGGCCCCAAGAAATGTTATGGTAAGTAACAGCAGCTGACATAACTGCATCATCCACCAAGTACCGACTGATTTATAAAAACATGGGGCTAAAATCTGTATGCTCCATATGCCTCAAGACATGAAACAAGGTCTTTTGCCTTCTTAAAATATGTTTTTGTTTATGTACATATGTTGGCGTCTGTGGTGTATGAGTTATGAGTGTGGTTCACAACTCCAAAATATCTGTCTGATTCAATTGCAGTCAATCTGGCTGCAGACAGTTTAGCAGTAATTTCAACAATGGTATAAAGTGTCAACCTTTCAAAAAGCAATGTCAAACTACTGAACGTAAAGTTGCCTAAAAAACAACAAATATTGGAGTGGGTTTGCAATATCCTGTAAAAGATTTGTAACTAATTCTTATGCATAGATAATAATGAAACTAAACATTCTTCTTCTTCTGCGTTCATCCAAAGATGTAATTGCGTTGTGTCCGTTTACAGCATGGCTGCAAAATTTGCACCTTTCGGCCAACACATCCGACTTCTGCGGGCATTTGTTGACCGGGTTAGCCTTCCTGGTTAAACTGAACATTCTAATATTTCAGAAATGGGGCTCCATTGTGAGAGAAAATAAAAAAAAATAAAAACAAGAAAAAACTGACCCCTAACAAGCATGTCACAAAAGTTGACAATATAGGGGTGTTTCCTTCAAGTCAAAGGGCACCTGCCTGAGAGATAAAGATAAAACCGTAAAATACAAATAAGCCAGATCTATAAAGCAGATGTGCACATAAAACTCAGGTTCTGGAAGGTGGATTTTGGTCACAGGCATGAGTGAAAGTTAAGTCCGATGTGATGTGTAAAAGGAGACACGGTACCTCACCTCTGGCGCCAGCCTTTATCTGTGCTGGTTTTACGGAACCACATGCAAGACTCCTGCTACACGTCTCCATCGAGCGCCAAGGTTAATGACTCAAACAAGCATTAACAGAGCTGGCAGGTGATGTTGGAGCTGGTGGCCCCCAGAGATGTAGGGTCCAGTCTGGCTCTCATCAACCGACTCGCAATGCATGGGTGAAAACGTCTATCAAAACTCACTTGTAACATGAGTTAAGTCCACTTGCCGAATGTACCACTAAAAAATGACAACTCTCAGTTAAAGTCTGTCGAGTGAAGGAAAAATGAAATGCTGAGACTCAGCCCTAGACCAAGAGATTTAACCCTGCAGATCTTCAGAGGGCGCAGCCCATGACAAGTAGAAAGCCCAACGTAGGGTTGTGAGATTGGTAGTCATGTGCAGGATGAGATGGTTCCTTGGATGAGCCCAGGACCTGAGCATCATGTGTCAGCTCTGCATTTATTGAAGTCTCCTTGGATGGCAGGGAATGCCAATGATCTGCCCCTGCCTTTCCTTTAGGACTGACCAGTCTATATGTGGGTGCCCTTAAGTTGTTCTCAGGTGACAACATCTGTAGTAAAGAGACAAAGAGGACACCACACAAATGAGGCAACATCATGTCCCACAAAACAATTGCCACAGAAATCCTAGAGAAAGGATTGACATCTTCCTTCAAAGATGGAGTAAATCTGCCCAAGAGGCGGGGAACAAAAACGGATTTACAGCAAAACTCAGATCCTGGTACTAAGTCAAAGTCCAAATGGATGAACAAATATGACTTTCCACTGGGATTCACAGCCGGTGAACAAGAAAAAGAAGGTTCTGGAACAAGACTAAAGTCCAGAAGTGGATCAACAACCACAACTTTCCACAGTGGTTTACATCCAGCGAATGCAAAGAATAAGAAGATTGCAATTTTGTATTTCTGTTAATGCTTTTAATAGTAGTTGTAAAATTACAAGGAGTTTTACTTTATCCCCTTTACATAAATCTTTCATTAAGATAAACTTACCTAACATTCTTTGTCATCTCACAGTGAATGATAAACCTGGGTACCCAGTAGGCTCTAAGCCGCCTGAGTACATCATACTGTGCCCTGAGAAATATATTGTAACTGAGCCCATTGTTGCTTGCAGCTCTGTTTATCTGTTCCACTGCATCAGCTGTCAGTTTCAGCTTGAATTTATCCTGGATATTTCTGTGTGGATAAATATTAACCAGACCTCACCAGAATTTGCATTTAACTGAGCTAGCTTAACACAGTGGTACATCAGTTAGTAAGTAAGTTACTTGGTAAGTAAGTTAGTTAGTTAGTTAGTCGACAGATTATCCTCACTGCACATCAAACTATTTGGTCTATAAGTACAAGGATTCCCTCCCTAGTAAATCCTGCAGCATATAGCGGCATCACAACACCAGTTCTGAGTTAATTTCTTATTCTTATTTGGCTTCCTGCATAGTGCCCTTCTCTGGCCACACCCCTGTTAAAATCTTGTTCTTGCAGTCTGGTCATGGTGTACGTCAGTACACGTCCTTAACTGTTTGAGTCCCTAGGAACGCATCACTCACTAACTGGTTACAACCCAGCAGCCCAGTCTGTGCATGATTAGTGAAGGTTTTTAATTTACCATTTATCAGTAATAAAATGTGGACCGCTCAATTTCAACTTCCTTTCCATTTCTTTGCGTTTGATATCAGGCGTGCTGACCAACAGACTCATTTGGAAATTTAGTTAAAAGCCTCAAATGTAGTATATTTGCGAAGTTTACCAAGTTACTAAGCGTTTCTTTGAAAAAATATGGTCGCCAAACAGCGTTCTACATGCATGCCAACATGATTTACGGCTTTAGAAGCCTCAAATTTAAATAAAGCAGGTGTTTATTAGATTTATCCAAAGTTAGATAGATAACATTGCACAGTAGGTTTGTTTCAGTCATTTATAGATGATTCTCTGGATCCTAAAGGTTATATTCCCAACAAAGGTCGTATACTAAGCAAAACTGTTTGCTCCTTAACAGTATGTATACCAAGTTGGACTTATTAAAAAGTGAACCAGGTACCACTGTACTAGCAATTTTACCACCTAGTTTTTTTCTGGACTATTTAGAGATCATAAATAAACATTTTAAATTTTGAAAAGTATTTGTAACTTAAATAAATATAAGTAATGATTTAAAATTTTACATGAAATATTTCAAATGTTTATTCAGAATATTAAAGGCCCCAGATGGGGATTTTAAACAGCATTAAAAAAAAAAACCTTTAAAATTATATCTCTATTGAATATATCAAGAAGGGCATCTACATTCTTTAGGGACGTCCTGGTTGATTATCCACTTCTGGACTTTGGCCTTTTTTTACCAGTCAGTGACTTCTTCAGTCCATCTTCTTCTAGGTTTCCCTCTACTTCTTCATGTTTTTATTGTCCTGTTGCATGCTCTCACTGCAAAGATCACTGGATTCATTCTCATTAAGTGGCCAAACCATTTTAGTCTTTGTTTCTCAGTGAGTTTCATGTCGGGTTTTGCTCCAATAGTTCTTTTATCCTTTCATTCTCACAGGATTTCGATTTTGTTCATTTCCTTTCTGAAACATCTAATTTTACACATGGTTAGTATAAAGATTTTGTATACATTAAACTGATATTACCTGAAGAACATAGGTCTGATCTCCATTACTTCACTTTCACTGAGATCCTCCATGCTGTCCTTAAAATTCTCACACTCAAGCCAAAAAGCCAGTAGGTGCTCTCCAGTTGTTCCTTGAAGGAATTCACGAAATCTTTCAAAGCCTCTTTGCTTTTAGATGGTATAGAAAATAATGAGATCAGTCAAACAACAACAAAAGGTTGACTTAATAGCAGACTTTGTGGACAAAAAATAAAAAACAGCAAATAAAATAATTTGGCTGCTAACCAAGCAATCACAGTTTTTATAACTATCACTGTAGTCACAAACCCCATGGGCATCTTAACAAAATATTCTGGTGGTGAAAAAGTTGCCATGTCGATTTGCGATGTGGTGTTTTGTGGACGTTGTTCTGCTTACCCATTTTGTAAATTTGTTTGTCACAGTTCACTGGATAAATGTTTTGAAAAAGTTGAGGATGACAAAAGTTTTTTTTAATTTTTATTTTAAATAATATCCCTTATGTTTGAACAGCCAGCCACAAAATATTACTTACAGATCCCAGTAGCAATTCTTTTACTTGCTGAGCTGACATCTTCAACCGCCCCTCCATGTTCCTTATATCTGTTTCAGTCTGCTCCTCACTAATTCCTTCCTTGTCAAACTGTATGAAGTTTGGCCCACCAAAAATGGCCTCTAAGTCAGTAAGGTTAAATTTTGGCATTTTCAGGAATTCTTCAAAGTTGACAGGCGCAGACAAAACTCTGTAAATAAAACACAAACAGTTTTTTTTTTAAACATACTAAACATTACTCTTCATTATTTCAGACGTGATTAACTTATTTACAGTATTTATACACAACATCCTTATTAGTTAAGGAGGACTAAACAAAGCAAAGGGATCATGCTACAAGACAAGAAAACTGATGAAATTCTCCCTGGTAACATGACAAGTGTGATGGATATCATATGATAAATAGTCCAGTGCTCTTATTATAATCTTAGATTCAATTAACATGGAAATATGACATATAATAGGATACACCCTCTTTTTTTCTTTATCTTTATGAGGTGTCATTGCATTCAGTTTTAGTTTCAGCACTGTAATTAACAGATTTAAAAAAATCTTAAACTAAACCATTCGAAACCTGTACAATAGAGGGAACTGGAAATGAGGAAGGCCAAGAAAGAGATGGATCTAAAATATGGACAAAGTCTCAAATGTTAAACCATCAAGTCTAGTGCATCTGATTGACAAACATGGAGTGACCTGACCAAACAATCAACAGTAACTTGCCAAACAAATGACATACAGTGTTACAGAACGAGTTAGGCAGGCAGGCAGGCACAGACACACACACAGATAGACAGACACACAGAAAAAAAAACAAGTCCAAGGATAAGATAATGTCAAAATTTTTCTGTATCGGGACCACTTGTTTAAAGCAAAAAAAAAACACTGACATTTAGCAATCAGGTGAAATTACTTTCAAAAGTATTATTCAGAAAAGTTAACCCCCTCAATAAATATCATGAAGAAGTTGAATATGTCAATCTAAGTGTACAAGAATTACAGCTCTGCTGTAAACATGTGCAAAGTACAATACAGTGGTGGCCAAAAGTTTGAGACCACCTAGTAAATAATTGATTTGTCCACATTATTATGGAGTAGTGCATAAACTGATATTGTTCATGTTTATTCAATGGATCAACATCATGGCACACGGGTGTAACCCTAATTGCTTCGTTCTACTTCTAACTCAAGACTGACTCTGAAGAATCTCAGAGCAGTGCACAAACTCTGTTGCACTGGCATGGATCCTGAAATACTTTGGGTAGATTTTTAACTCCAAATTTGTGTCCGGTATAAACTGATATTGTAAGGCAGAATTATGACTGCAGTGATTGCCTTTAGTGAATGAGCCCTAAAATAACAGTAGTCTTCCCCATGTGGGATGCAATTTTTAGTTATTTGAAGCCCCACCTTGGCTTTTTGCCAGGGGGCCCTGAATATAGCCGGGCAATAAATATGGTCTAACGGCTGAAAGGGGTTGCTGGGACCTCTCCACGGGTGTTCCTCATCCGCATGGTGGTACTTTGTGTCATTGCGTGTCTATCGCTTTGTCTGATGTCCTGGTGGGATATAACTTACATACATACATACATAACAGTTGATGCAATACTTTAGAATTTTATAGAAAAATCAATTATTTACCCGGTGGACTTAACTTTTGGCCACCATTGTATAAACCTTTCAATAAACAAAAAGAGATACAAGCATAAAAAAAGATCAGTGATTTAAAACAAAAAAGATCAGTGATTTAAAACAAAAAAGATGACTACCTTGCTCCTCTCAAGAAAGCATCTTCAGTTGATGATGTTGCAGCCCTGCTTCTACTAGATGATTTTCGTTTGGAACCTTCCAATGTTACAACAAATTAATATCAACAAATTATTGTTACTGCTCATTAAGTAACCATTCCGTCAATTAAATGATATTATGTATTCTTGTTTGTATTTGTGTCACTGTCTAGTCACGTAATTTCCTGATGAAGGCTTTCTAGCCATAGTGTTCACTTAGTTAGTTAGTTAGTTAGTTAGTTGGGTTATCATCATTGCACTCCGGACATGTCCATAGGTGCTCAGATCCTCGTTTTTTGCTGTTCACTTGTTATTTGTGTTTGTGAATAATGTGAAGCTAGTTCTACTTTTCATCTGGTTTGATGTTTTTTCATATTTATAAATTTATTCACCCTAGTCTACTCTCATTTGAGTTTGGGATAGTCGTGCTGGCATCCTTATGTCTTTTGTGGACATAACAGTATTTGAGGACATACTCTACGTGTGTTTGTCCTCTGAAAATGGACATACACTGGTATATAACATTTTCACTTACTTACTTTGCAGGTGGGAGTCGCTGTGGCAGAGCGGCTAGATGCTCGCCATGGATCGGAAGGTCATGGGTTCGCTCCCTGGCAGAGCCAGGGTTTTTTCAAAAATGACCTTGGCTCCTAGGTCGACCCAGCCTTGAGTGAGTACCGGGTGCAGTCCCAAGAAGTAAAGTCAGCCGGTGTGATGCTGACCACATCATCTATCTTGTGCCGATTGGTCTATAAAAAAATAGGTCTAGCCCTATATGCCTAAAGGCGTGGAAAAGGGTCCTTTACTTTTTTTTTTTACTACTCTGCAGGTATTATTTGAGAAGCTATATCATGGAAGAGAGGACAGTGCATCAAGTATGTTATATTTTAATGAACATATTATTGTTTTAAAATAAAAAAATAAAAATGCTTTTTTTTTAAACATAAAAATAAAAGCAGTTTTAGAGACAGTAATAATAAACATTACATAACAAATATGCTCCCTTGCAAAAGTATATCTTCGTCTTAGCATTCATAGCTATAGACTTTGGCAGAAAGTTCTAGTTTTTTGTCCACTTCTGGACTTTGGTTTTATTCTAGAATAGAAGTTTTGTGTGCATATCTGTTTTACAAATCTGTTTCTTCCTTGCCATTAAAGCAGATGCCCTCCAACTTTAAAGGAAACACATTAATTAATCGCCTTTTATGGCATGCTTGTTGAGGGCAGTGGGTCTATTCTTTTACCCCAAAATAGGGCCCCAGAACTTACACAGGGCAATAATAATTCCAATCAAATAGTAAATAACTCCCTAGTATATCTGACATTTTATTTATCATGAGAAGGTGTAGTGATGCATTAGCGTGCAAGTTACCTGCCTTCCTGTGGTCTTGTGTTTAAATCCACACTGAAGCTCTCCCTGAGGGGTCCAAATATCTTTTTTTTTAGGGTGGGGGGACAAAATAATGGACCCACTGTCCCCCTATCAAGCATATCATAAACGTTGACTAATTAGGGGTGTATCCTTCGAAGTCTAGGTGCATCTGTAAAATCAGTTGTGTAAAACAGATTTGCATGCAAAATTCAAGTTCTGAAACAAGACCAAAATCCAGAGGTGGATGAATTACCTTAACTTTTATGCCAGAGTTTGCAGCCAGTTTTTTTTTTTCTATTTAAAACAACCACGAGCTCTCAGGTCAACCTAGACTAACAATACAAGGACCTTATATCTAATATGCCTCAAGATGTGGGAAAAAGTCCTTTACTTATTTTTGTTTTTGCATTCATTATTAAAGTTACAGTAAACATAATTATTAGCAACGCATTGTCACAAATCCTAATTATAAGTTATCATGCTTTCCTATTCTTCTTTTTCTTCTGTCTAACCTATGCTGTGAAGTGCTGCATAGAGGAAACATGTAATTTCCTGTCTTTTCTAGTTGTGTACCTTGTGTTAATGCCATAATGCGCTTCTATAGTGTCTCTCTTACTCCATCAGCCCATCTCTTTATTATGCCTACCCTCTACTATAACACTATTGTTTGGGAAGATGGAGATTGCCAACTAACAATGCATGCACATACAACTATCACAAACCTGTGCTATTCTTTGAAGCTCTGTTTTGTTCTTCTCCATTAGACTTTCTAAAATAAAAATTGTAAGCAACTTTATAATTAAATAAATTTACAAAACAAACCAACAAACTTTACATTTACTGACTATTGACTCTTAGTCTCGAGAAATGTGTAATGTGTGAATTACTCTTCTTCACATGTTCCAAACACTGTATCAGGTGATGATTTGCCTTTTGTGCTTAGAAAGCACATACTAAGAAGATCTGGCTATCCTCATTGCAACTTCTGGTAACTTTATATTCCGTCAACTGTAACAATTTGGTTTCATGAGATTAGACATTTTTCAGTAAAACACTCAGACTGATGAAATGGGTCGATCAAATTATATCGAACAATATTATGTAATAAAGAATCAATCAAATTTGTTTAATTGAAAACAAAGTTTGCAGTTGTAAGTATTATGTATTTACTTCATTTAATGTTATATATTATGTTTAAAGTTGCGATAGAAAATTGTATTCATAATTGTATTCATAATTGTACATGAAAACTGTTAAGAAGAAAGGCATTAAAGGCTTAAAGTGTTAGGATTTGTTGGTAAGATGACAATATCATATTTCTGTGTGACATACTTTTCACGACTTTCCATGTTTTAATAATTATAATATCTACAGAACAGTGAACACATTAAATTATATTTAGTTAATAAAGCCCCACATTCATGCATCTTGAAACAGATCTTTTGAAAAATGTGTTTAAAAATAAGTATGACTACAGTTTACATTACTGATACACTGATTATGAAAAACATGTTAACATAAAATAATTGACATATGTTTTAACTGAGTAGTTAATGAGTTAAATTACATGACTGTCAACCAGGTAAACCTGCAACAATAACAAAAAGAATGACACAACAGTACCTCATTTCACTTTTTGTTGCTAAAGTTGTAATTCCACCGGGTTCTTTATTGGATGTAATATGATTTGGGTATGCAACATATTCATGTGATTCAGAGAAGTGAACCATCACATCTTCGTCAGACTTCTGTGACGTAGCAGTACTTGGTGATTTGGACCAGGGCTTACCACACAATGTACCAGCAGAGGCTTTGGGAGAAACAAAAACAATTGGACATCATGATTTCCTCCAGTGATTTTAAATAATGCGGACCGAACAATACACTGCACAATTTATTGCCTCTAATATTTCACTTGGGAGTCGCTGTGGCGTAGCGGCTAGTAGCTCGCTTGTGGATTGGAAGGCTGTGGATTCAGGTCCTGGTGGAACTGGGCTTTCTTCAAACATGACCCTGGCTCCCAGGTCCACCCAGCCTTGACTGGTCCATGTTGTCAACCACTTGACAACATCACCCACCAAATGCTGATTGGTCTATAAAATATAGATCTAGCCCTATATGCCCAATATACCTGATGGCGTGTAAAAGGGCCTTTTACTGACCTTTTATATTTCACTTAATCTCATCAGGTGTATTACTACCAAGTTAAATCAACATAAAATGGAGCACACACAAACAAAACAAGAATCCTTTCAACTGAAATGCACAGATAGATCACATTTACATTGTACATCAAAACAATAGAAATTTAAGATTTAAAAGAAGATATTTAGAAAATAATAAGCAACATATGCAAGGAACGAACAACTATTTTGGCCGTAAAACCTTTCGCCCTGGTGTCATATAAAAATCATAGCAAAGCTTCCATAATTTATATTTTTCTGATATTTCTGAGAAGAAATCCTTGACTTCCCAGAAGTCCTGAAAACTGTGGAACAGTGACTGCGCTGCAGTCTTGAAGCATGCTTGGCGTAATTCCTGGTAGGCTTCATCACAGCAGAGATCATGGTTTATCCTGCAGTTCGTCAGTCATGAGTAGAACTGACAAGGATGCCTCACATGGAGATAAAGAGAGGCTTTGTTTAGTCTGAACCTCAGCCTTAAAATGCCAATCCCCCACAGTTCCATTAACTCTTTCAGTATCAAGGAACTCATCATACATTGATTAAGTAAAAGGTAAGTGAGGGACCCTTTCCCATTCCTTCATGCATACTGTGCATATCGAGCTAGACCCATATTTTTAAACCGATCGGCACTCGCTAGGTAATGTGGTCAACAACAAGCCCACCTTTACTTCCCAGGACTTCGCCTGGTACCCTGGCAGTTGACGGTATGTCATAAACATTTCACTACATTACCTATACCATTCTTGTCTTACATTAACCCCTAATGGTCCAATAGTTACCTTCTCTCCCACAGCTGTACTGTTCAGCTTTATGAGACTGAACAACTTTTGTTCTAGGATACACAACAACAACAACAACAAATTAGCACAGACATTGTCAGGGACTGAAAGAGCTCAAAATTAATAAAAATATTACCAAACAGGGTCATTGTAGGCAAGGAAAGAGCTCGACTTCCAGGTCGTTGATAGCGGTAGAGGGCACTGTAGTGCGGGTCACCCCAAATATCTTCATCACAAATATCATGACCATTATTATCTCCACTGACACTGAAAAAAATATTGAAATACACTAGATTTACAGTTATCATCTGTGATAGGATTATTGAAACTGTAGCATCTACTATATGACTATTATAGCTGTAGCATCTACAACATGACTGTTATAGCTGTAGCATCTATGACATAATTATTATAGTTGTAGCATCTATGATAGGACTATTATAGCTGTAGCACCTATGAAAGAATTATTATAGTTGTAGCATTTATGATAGGATTATTATAGCTGTAGCATCTATGACAGGATTATTAAAGCTGTAGCATCTATGACAGGATTATTATAGCTGTAGCATCTATGATAGGATTATTATAGCTGTAGCATCTATGATAGGACCTTAATAGCTGTAGCATCTATGATAGGATTATTATAGCTGTAGCATCTATGATAGGACTATTATAGCTGTAGCATCTATGACAGGATTATTATAGATGTAGCATCTATGACAGGATTATTATAGCTGTAGCATCTATGACAGGATTATTATAGCTGTAGCATCTATGACAGGATTATTATAGCTGTAGCATCTATGACATAATTATTATAGTTGTAGCATCTTTGATAGGACTATTATAGCTGTAGCATCTATGACAGGATTATTATAGCTGTAGCATCTATGACATAATTATTATAGTTGTAGCATCTATGATAGGACTATTATAGCTGTAGCACGTATGAAAGAATTATTATAGTTGTAGCATTTATGATAGGATTATTATAGCTGTAGCATCTATGAAATGACTATTATAGCTGTAGCATCTATGACAGGATTATTATAGCTGTAGCATCTATGACAGGATTATTATAGCTGTAGCATCTATGACAGGATTATTACAGCTGTAGCATTTATGATAGGATTATTATAGCTGTAGCATCTATGATATGACTGTTATAGCTGTAGCATCTATGACATAATTATTATAGTTGTAGCATCTATGATAGGACTATTATAGCTGTAGCACCTATGAAAGAATTATTATAGTTGTAGCATTTATGATAGGATTATTATAGCTGTAGCATCTATGACAGGATTATCAAAGCTGTAGCATCTATGACAGGATTATTACAGCTGTAGCATCTATGACAGGATTATTATAGCTGTAGCATCTATGATAGGATTATAATAGTTGTAGCATCTATGATAGGATTATTATAGTTGTAGGATCTATGATAGACTTATTATAGTTGTAGCATCTATGATCCGGTCGGTGGTAAAAATTGTTATCAAGTAGATTTATACACAAATTGAACTACAGTTTAATTAATTTGCACATGTATTTTTTGAATGAATTATAATTCTGAAGATAAATAAATGGGCTATTAGAAAATATTTATCTTCAAAATGATAATTTGTACCAGCATAATAACTGTAATAAAAGGATGTGGACAGACATGATTACCAGCACAACAACTGTTATATTAAAAGTTCTTTCCCACTGTATGGTTTTTGTGCTTTACTTCACGTTCATTGTTTTGCGCTTGTTATATGTTATATTTTGCCGTTAAATGTCTAAAAAAAAAAAAAAAAAAAAAAGATTTCTTAAAAATTTTATTGGCTTGGGACAAAATAAGTTCTGGCACCTTTCTATAAGCACTGAAAGAGAGAAGGACAGAAAAGAAAACAGCATGATAAATATTTCAAATTATCATACAGACCTGAAACCAGATATATAGCTCTCTGTGCCACGACTGTAACCCCGTAAATTCCTGCTACTGTTACGACTTGCCGAGCGACTGTCAAGTGGTCTAAGCAACAGTTTCACTATTTTAAGTTCCCTAAATAGCTGGGCCCTGAAAATAGACATTTGAAAGTAAATAATATATTATTAATAAAATTTGTTATAACCAACGATATTAATTTGTTTGTATTTCCTTTTTTTTTATTTCTGCTTATCACAGGTGACAGCTCTGCTAATGTAATGGCTATATGTTTACTTGCCGGCTCTCCTGGTGAAGTATGGGTTACAGTGTCGCCCAGTAAAACAGCCTTGCAAAGAATGATAGTTATCTTGGACTCAAGGTGAAGGGATGGATATATGGTGAAAAAAAGAACAGCGATGCAAGAGCTGATCACAAGCGGCTCCAGCTGACGGGCAGTGTTGCTGACGTCACAGGGTCGTGCTAACAATGCGTTATTGCAGCGGTTCACAAATAAGAAATAAACTATTTTCGACAGTGGTGAGCAAAGACAACTTAAATTTTAACTTTCAAGTATCAACATGCCTTCTTTAATAATTTCACAATTTTAGCCGACATTCTCTTGATTATTACCCTGGCACCCCTGGCATACGCTCATGGCACCAAAGGGTACCTTAGCACCGAGTTTGAGAACCGCTGCGTTAACGCATCGTTAGCCTGACCTGGTGACGTCAGCAGCACGGTTCGTCAGCTGGAGCCAGTCGGGCGATGATCAATAAAAATTCACTCCCAGGTGGTATCATTATAAACACAGATGGGTCTGTAGTTATATTTGGTTGTATGGAGTAAGTAATTAGACTGGCTGCCTCATCTCCTCTGGGTGATGAGCTACTTTATGAATAAGTGGTCTGTGTGAAGAAGGCTCTCTGTGATCAAATGGACAGTGCAATGGAACAGATAGAGAATCCGTACACTGAAAGACCAATTCAACTGGAGATGCATAGAGGTTCTGAAAGATATTTAACGCTGAGGGGGAAACATAGGCGGAATTTAAATCAGGTTTCAACTGGTACTGTTAGCTTGTCGATTCTTTGTTGGTTTCTGAGGAAGTGGATGAGGACACATGTGTAAATGAGTGCAGTGACATAATTCTTCATTAATTCATTCCTTGCCCAAAAGTCTTGATTTTCAATCCTCAACAATAATTATTTTTTTTTTAAACTTACCTTGGATCCCAGATTGACCCAGCCTAAAATGGTACTAGGTAATGTTCTGGGAAGTAAAGGTGGCCATACGATGTTGACCACAGCACCAACCGAGTGTGGACTGTCTATAAAACTATGAGTCTAACATTGCATGCCCAATGTGCCACTGGCATAAACAAGGGTCTTTCTTTTACTTACTTGCATAGAATACATTTTTTGCAAGAAATGGTACCATAAAAAAATGAATAATTTACTGAAGGAAGAGGGGTAGTCTTTCTGTTCTTGCCCATTCCAACATGCTGTCACGTTCTGCATCTGTGGGACCATACTGAAAAACTGGACTGTTTGATGATAATTCTGATGTAAGTTCACGGCGTTGACTTTCTATCTTGTCAAAAGCACCAGTTAATCTGTTGTACACCAACGCCTGAGGGAAAACCTACAGAAACAAAATCATATTTACACTTAATAATTTTCATCTTGTGGAGAACAGAAGGACTAAACTATGATGACAGAATCGCTAATGTGAAAATTTTATGAAAAGAAATGTGAACAAAAAAATCTTTTGGCACTGCTTACAACACTCATGGAGAAAACCTGCTAAAAGTGTAACTAGAACGTACATTCTCTGAAACCCATATGGCACAAGGAAATTAGGAAGAAGAAAATTAGAGACAGAAATGAAAAGTATGAGGAGCAGAAGGCGGACCTGAGGTGAGTGCATTGACAGTCTCTGCTCCCCTGAGGGATAAAATGCAGAAGAAGAAGAAGAAGAAGAAGAAGAAGAAGAAGAAGAAGAAGAAGAAGAAGAAGAAGAAGAAGAAGAAGAAGAAGAAGAAGAAGAAGAAGAAGAGAAGAGGAAGAAAAAAGAAAAAGAAGAAGAAGAAGAAGAAGAAGAAGAAGAAGAAGAAGAAGAAGAAGAAGAAGAAGAAGAAGAAGAAGAAGAAGAAGAAGAAGAAGAAGAAGAAGAAGAAGAAGAAGAAGAAGAAGAAGAAGAAGAAGAAGAAGAAGAAGAAGAAGAAGAAGAAAAAGAAGAAGAAAGCCTTTTTTTTACAGTGATGATTGTGATGCTAATGATGCTATTCTTCTTCTACTTTAGCAATAACTCATTTTAAAAAAAGCTGTTAGCATGCTTTATTATTATTTAGAGCTAAGGTGCAATTTCTGCACTTTCTGTACAAACAGATCCAATTTCAGCAATTCTTTAACTATTTTGATACCAAGAAACTCACCAAATATATCATTATGGTATGAGGAGAATGGCACTGCTGGGAGTTACCAGGGGATCTGGCTGACGCTCAACACTCAAGGGAGAGGCAAGATGGATACACAATCAGACAGTTCCTGGCGCCATCAGAACTGCAGAACTGAAACTCTTTACTTGCTGCTGAAAATAGGGATGGAGCACCTATGGAAGTGTCCCAAGTGCTGTGATATCGATTCTTAATTCAACATTTAAGGAACTCACCATGCGTTTGTTGATATCTACTCACATATTCTACTTTTCCTAATTTCTTGCTCCCAGTCTAGTCAATACATGAACCTACTCTACCTTATTAGTTACTTTTAAACCTTACTGTTTCATACGCTTTTAATTTCAACTCTCCAGGTTCAGACACATATCATTAAAAGCAGTGATTTCTTAAGACAGAATGAGTTGAAGCCTAGGACTAAAAGGGTTAAGCAGTCAAAATTAACAACATGCTTGTTAAATTGAGCTGAATCAATCCTCCCCTCTCCCTTCCTCCTTTTCTTTTTACCACTTCCAAATGGGGTTCAGGAACCCACACAAGAAATAACAATGAAGACAACAAAGATAACAATGTCGATAAGGATGATAACATGACAATGATAATTATTTTACGATAACTGAGTAAACTTACCGGCAATGTCAGAAAACAATTAAAATAATCCAAAAACCAGTCATCATAAGCCAGAAGATCTTCCAAGTTGTCCCCTGTTATCTCTATAGCTGGAAATAAATGGAAAGATTGCACAAGTAATATCAGAAATCCCCCGTGTGGGTTCCGGGGCCCTACTATGGGAAAAATAGGAATAGACCCACTGACTACCAAAAAGCATGTCGTAAGAGTCGACTAATTGAGAGGCAAGGAACCAACAGTCTGCATACAGATCTGTCAAACGGATACACACGCAACACTCAGGTTCTGGGACAGGACTGCAGTCCAGAAGTGGATAAGCAACCATAACTTTCCGCCGGAGTTTACAGCCGGTGAACGCGAAGAAGAAGAAGATAGAAATAACTACAAACATAACTGATGATTAAATATGTAACATGATAATACTTTTCTTCTTTGTGTTCACCGACTGAAAACTCTGGAGGAAAGTTTTGGTTGTTCGTCCACTTCTGGACTTTAGTCTTGTTTCTATACTGAAGTTGTTTTTTTCTGCACATCCATTTTTACAGATCTGACTTATTTTGTAAGCAGACTTTTGGTTCCTCACCTCTCTTAGCTTCTTTCCCAATAAGGGATGTAATATTTGATTACTTCAAAGTCCCACCCTGGCTGTTGTCGGGGGCCAGGCCATAATATAATCTTACAGGTGGCCCAGGTGATCTTCATCTGAATGGTGGCACTTTGTGTCATCGGTGTTTGTTTCTCATTGTGCGTTCCTGGTGGGGTTGAACGTCACTCACTTATTCCTCAATTCAATCAGATTCATTCCGACTTTGAAGGAACACCCTTAATTAGTAGACTGTTAGGACATGCTTGTTAGGGGGTGGGGGCAGTGGGTCTCCCCCACCCTCAAGGGGCGCCATAACCCACAAAGAAAACATGGTAACACAATTTTCAAGGTGTACAGAATATGATTTAACTTCAGGTCTAGTTGCCAAAATCCATGCAAGTTAATTACAGAATATGGACCATGTGTCAGAAGATAAATAAATAGGAGACCAAACAGATTAAACAATTTTGTGACAGCGATAAGAGTGGGAGAGAGAAAGAGAGAGCAGGAGAGAGAGAAAGGGAAATCAAGACTGTGAAAAATGCAAACAGAAAGGTATGAAGGCAGGCAGAGAGTGACAAACAGATAAATAGAAAAAAAGTATAAGATACACTGTTTTAATTCTTCTTTTTCTGTACGTTATTTCCAATGGTAGACCCTGAACCACCTCACACAAAGAAGACCCGAACCACCTCATACAAAGAAGTAATAACTTTTGCTAACCCCTACAGGTGTTTCCATATATATTATTCACCTCTGTTTCTCATTCTCCATTTCCAATGTATTTTCTCTCTTCCTCTATTTCTTTTGCTTTGTGGGATCCAGAGGAAGAACTTTCTTGTGATGACCTATTCACACTTCTGCATTGTTTACTTAATCCCAAAGAGTTGACCACATCTACTGAGTTATGCAGTTTATCGTCAAGTACTGCAGAACCAGCAAATCTATCTTCAAGTTAATTGTCAAACACACCAGCATTCCTGGAGAAAAGATCCAAAGAATCTTAAGAGTTGAAACTCAGTCCATTAACTCTTTGAGTCCCAAGGAACCCATCATACGTTCATAGGTTACTGCCTAGAAGCCCAATAAACGCATGATGCGCCGATTTTACGTCTCTTTTGACTACCTCTTGGGCCTGTGATGCTATACCCTCTGGGACTCAAAGAGTTAGTGAAAATACTTTATAGGAGGGAATAGTGAAATGAAGACAACAAGAAAGTATTCCTAGCAACAATTCCTCAGGGCATGGGAAAATGTTAGCACATCAGTTGATGCACTCCGCCGGAGATCGTGAGATGCTATGAAGCATGATCGCCCATACCAGCTGGCAATAAAAACCATGGTATTTATGATCATTTAAAAAATATATATACTCAACCCCATATATGGTGCAGAAACCTAGGCAATGAGCTTGCAATCAGAAAATTTTGTACTTTATTTTTAATTCACCCTACTCTAAATCTAACCCCAACCCATGACACCCCCAGAATATTGGACTTTGCTGGAAACTCCAGAATTTCCTTTATTTTGTACAGAAGAATAGGTTGTAATCCAGGAAACAAAAACACAGAGGTTTTGAAGATCCTAGTAATAAAATAACTTTGCTGAAATAAATAAGAAAATTTTGAAGAGGTGAAATACTTCGGCCACATTAAAAGACATAAGGCTCTTATTGTAGAAAAAGCTAAAGAAGGCAAGCAATTGGTAAACAGTGATACAAATAGAAGGATAACATCAAGATATGGCCGAACAGAGCATGTTGGGCTTCCACTGTAGCACCTCTTCATCTGGCTAGTGTTATTAATTTCCCTTTTAGTTTTCTTGGTTATTAAATTTCAATTTCCATCTAATCCATTCCTAAATAAAGGTGCGAACTTTTAACTTATAATGTTATTAAATTAATGAATAATCAAGGTCTGAGAAGAATGGCACTGCCTGTTTACAAGGGGATCTGGCTGACGCTGGCCACTCAGGGGAAAGGCAAGACAATCAGACGGTTACTGGTAACATCGGAATTGTAACTCTTCGCTTGCTGCTGAAGATGGGGACGGAGCACTTATGGGGGTGTCCCGAGTGCTGTGATGTGGATTCTTAATTCAACACTAATACTAATGATTGAAGCACAATGAAATATATAAAGACTTTACTAAATTATACACTATCACGGGAAAATCTTAATCTCAACAATAATCTGAGAGATTAATTACTCATTGATATAATATTGAATATGTCGTGATCTATCATTTAATCATTTCATTTATAATTATAATAATATTTATATAATAATAATCTAATAATCAGCTTATTTTTTCTCACCTCCTTTCGATTTTATCACACTAAGATCTTCACTTGCAAGCTTTAATCGCGATACTTCATTCATGATCGCCTATTTATGTTTCTAAATGAGGATATTAGCCGTTGGCAACTCTTTAAGTTCCTAGCTCTGGGCGACAGCTGAAACTTTCTAGGCGACAAAGATTAAAAGATTATTGATGGACGCGTTGCTAGGTTTCTATGGCCGCCATTATGGTAATCGGATTGGGCAAAAATGGAAGCCGGCCAATTTAAAACAGTTTATACATGGCCTGGTCTGTGTATCTTCAATAGTTGAGCGGGGTTTAATTTGCGACCACTTTCCCCGACGTTTGGTAACACAGACATTTTCATTATTGACGTGAAATCAGCTCAATCGTTAGCTCATCATCATCAAGTGCCGTGTCGAGTGGCGTAGCTAATAGTAATAATACCTCTCCGTAATCTGCGATCTTCAACAGCATGCATCAGTTTTTGTGCTGTCACCCCCCCCCCCTCCCCTCTTCCCCACCACTTCCATGCCATTACAAAAGGCTGTTAATAATCTTTTCGAGTTGTCTTTCACCATCTCTTTCCCCCTCAGATATAAGACGTGGTCACCACATGTTCTAGTTACTTTCTTTTCATAATAAGACCAAAATAATGGTTCTTTCTGATGTTCGTGATAAATTGTTTTCTAGCCCTTGCTTTTTGCAAAATGGGTCTACGGCTGGCTGACAGGTTCAAACATCTTTTGGATGTGCAAAATGGTGCTCTGACCAGTACCGTTGCACTTTAATTTCCAGGATTACCAAGGTGTCCTCGAATTGGAGGTGACAGCCATTTAATCTCTTGGGAATCGCTTTATTTATACTGTGGACACTTTTACACCCTCCGGACTGAATTGTAAACAGTTTCATTTAAACTCCTAGGGGATTCGTAATCGTAGAACCCAAACAAAAATGTCAAATTTGATCCTCTTTCAGCTGCCCGAAGGCCTGCTTTATTGAATACCGTTTCTTTGCTATCTGATTCAATTCGATTCGTTGTGACGATCATTTTCGCCTAAGTTAGGGTATTTGCTGCTGGGTTATGTCTGCTCGATCAGGCTTGGTGGGCGTATTCCGTTTTTTTTTTTTTTTGGGGGGGGGGGGGGGTGGGATTTGGCAGCCCTAAAAAGATCTGCCATTTTTGCTTGGGGCGGCCTGGAACGGGAATGGACGGAGTCTCATCGTGGCTGGCTTCTGCTATCAGGTCTGGCGCATCGTATGGTGAGCTGTCCGTTAAGATGGCGGCTTGTTTAGTGGGCTATCTTTTGTGGTTTTAGAACTGGCGATAACCTCTTCTGTTGGGCGTGCCATGTTTCCTTTGTTTTTGCCTTGCCGCACGCAGTTAATTGAGGGCTGCGTTGAGCTCATCGTGAAATCTGTCAACTTGTTGGCGCTTTTCTGTGTCCTCGGGTGATGGGTCTTTCTTTTCGAGCTCCTCCCAGTCGTAGTTGATCACATAGCGGCTGCCGTCTTCTTCCATCCCTAGCTGGTGCGGGTGTACTTGTGTGTTAAAGTCTTCAAGCATCGCTTGGAGGTCGGCCTCGCAGATTGCCCTATCGGTTGCCGCTGTCTTGACTTTTTTCACTGGTTGTGGCAAAATCCTGGTTTTCGCTTTAAATGGACGGCTGCCTGGCAGCCTCCTTTTTGGAACTATCTTTCTCTTTAATCTTGTGTCTTGTCTGTGTCATATCTGTCTGCAGCTTTGGGGTGGCCTTCTTAAGTAGTGTCACATCAGTAGAGAGTAGTTCCTGGCTGGCTGTGGTTGCCTTGTGATTGTTCTGCTCTTCTTCGTCTGCCTTCTCTTTTTGGGTCTGGATACATGACAGCACGGCCTTGATATCTGACTTTAATTGAGTTATGTCGGCGATATCTACCTACATACGTTTCTGGGTCTTGATTAAGTCCTGGATTAGGCTTCGTAGTCCTGTCATCTCCTCTCTTTTCTCAGCTCGCTTGACTTCTGATGCTGCTTTTTCTCTTCTGAATGACTCAATTTCGGCTTTCATTTGGGTTAATTCGTGCTGAAGCTTTGTTATTTCTGCTGCAGCGACTGGAGGTTGGGCTATTCTGGGTACCTTGTACCTCTTTCTGTCTTCTGGTGGAGCGATCCTGGTGACGGCGGTGATCATACTTCTCTTGATCCCCTTCAGGTAGGGCATCCAAGGTACCTAGCGCTGTGTCCCCCTGAGCAACTGGCGCACTTTCTACTGGGGTTAGGCTTTTTGAAGTCTGGATCGACTTTTGCAAGAAGACACTCCTTGAAGTCATGTGGGCCAGAGCAGTAGCGCCACAATGGGCTGCTGCGGCAGGTCATAGCAGTGTGTTACGCCCTGTTGCAGCGTGAGCACTGAATGATGTCTCCGTGTAAGCTCCAGGCTGCTGCTTTTGGTAGACGGGTGAGGAGGGTCCCTGCGCCACGACTGGGTGGCTTTTGGTGTTGGCGACATGGTAGGGCGGCTTCTGGTGCTGGCGCCACGATGGGGCGGCTTTTAATGTAGACATCCCTCTGTTAGGTGAGGGAGGCGCTACGACAGGGGCACCTTTCTTCGATGCTGGTGGAGAAACAACACTGGCGTCCACGTGGCTGTGGTCAAGCTTGACCGGCATCTTCTTAGGTTTGGATGCGGCGGCTTGAACCTTTTTTTTTTCTTTTTTTTTTTTCCCATGTTAGAAAAGAATGCTGTGAATGGCGGTAAATAGAACTGTATACCGCAACTACAAAGGGCCTGAAATCCTTAGAAGGACAGTCGAGTTATTGTGTTGCGGTAATCTGGCAAATTTCTACGGCTGGTAAACAGGCTGCTGAAACCCAAACGTAGCGCCGACCAAGGTAGCTAGTCAAGATTGTGATGATGTCCTAGGGGATTGAGCTGCCCTCACATTTGTATCTCAAACCCCCTAGTTATGGCCCCTGGTACTCTACAGGAGATATTTGTTCCCCTAGCTCACGCGTGCCCACAGTCGGCTAAGAAATCATCGACCCAGCTGCTTCGAGATACCAGCTAAGTGATTTTGTGTATTTGTGTGGTTTTGTTTGATTTGTATGTGCTGATGAAGGCTCCATAGCCGCATCGTTCTCGTTTCGTTTGTATTTGTTATATTGTGAAACTTGCTAATATACTTTTCGTTCGGGTTTATATCTTTTCAAAACATATGGGTTGCTTTTTTTTTTTGGGGGGGGGGGGGGGGGAGGGGGGGGGGGGGGGGGGGGTCTAAGGATTCTTCTTCTTCTATAAAACCACATTTCCGAGCCTCAAGAAATTGTAATTGCCTTGCCCGCAAGATTAATCTGCTCATAGAAACAGCAATGGTAACTGAAACAGGAAAGTAGTAGTTGTTGTTGTGTTTGGCCGGTGGTTACAGCGTCGGGCTGTCATGCTGGAGAACCGGGTTCGACCACCCAGTAAGGTGATGGAGTTTTTTTGTCGGGGGCACAATTATACATCCTAACCTGCATAGTCAGTCAGCACTAGTCATGCGGCTTCTCTGGCTCACGACCCCCTGACCTAGTGTGACGTAACGGCCGTGGATTTAATGATTTAAATGCTGAGTAGGGATTTTCCTCTCATCACATCCCCTCCACCACATTAACTAGACTAATATCCGAGCCATGTTGCTTTCAGACAAAGTCCTGGATATCCCAGAAAACAGCCATTTTGGCTCGTTGATTACTTTAACATTAGCTGCACTTGGTACCCACAGAAGAAGAAAAGGAGTTTTAGATGTCTATATCATTATACTGAATGAATTATTAGACAGGGCAAACGGCTCCTCTCGTCCAACCTTCTCCCGTTATTTAATAATTACAGAATTATTATCCTTATTTTTTGAGCCACCACCAAATGTAATTCTATCCTTCAGTTTAGTTAAACAGGTAAGACTGAATACACTTGGAATTTAACAAACGATGTAGTATAAAACTTGACGTACAGCTTTATTTACTAACAATTAGTTCAATGCCATTCCCAGTTTGTTGTGTTTACACATACAGTGACTTGTTAATGTTATGATAGTGATGAGATGCTTTAGCAAGAAAACAGCTCCTGGGGTTAGAGTGGTATGATGATGATGATATGTTAACGAAACAGATGTTAACGTAACTTATAAAACCTCTGACAGCCGTGAGGCACTGTCAAGCTTGTCCACCTCTTCCAGCTTCTTCCCTGCCTGTTTTCCGCCTGTTTCAGCTTATTCTCCACCTGTTTCCCGCCTGTTTCCAGCCTGTCGATCTCCAATTACATTGGTTCGTACATACGACGTTAGTTCTATCAGAGCAGACGTCTCACATAGACGGGAGCTGTGAAACAAACACATATGTGTAGTATCTATACTTACACTAAAAATGCATATATGAATACAATATATCTATATATATATATATATATATATATATATATATATATATATATATATATATATATATATATATATATATATATACATATATGTATAGACATAACATCTCTTCTCAATCTTCCACATTCTCTCTAGTCTAGTCTGAAGGTCTTATGTCTTACTGGACGTCACATATCCTGCCTTCCCTCTCATGTACTGTCAAAAATAGTTGACTTCCTAGGTCTGCTGTCCGTCTTCACTCAGACTTCCAAACATTATTTTTACATGAACACGTGGAGCAGGTTATGTGCTGAAAACTCCAACCATTTTATATGTGCATGTTGTCTGGAATATTGTCTTTCCAGTGAGCACATGGTGAGCTATTAAAACTCTGCGCATATAGGCATGATTTTCCCACAGTCCAAGCACATGTTTTGGGTTGATAATGTAAACCATATAATTACATTTCATTATAGCAAATGTTATTGTTCACATCTTATTTTATACACATGAAAACATACACTGAAAAACATGTGACACAAACATACAAGAAATAGGAATAGTTTAGCAGTTCCCTAACTGAGATACTAAATACTCACAAAGAACTATTTCAAGCATAATGTGTAGACAAATTAGGACAGGAAGTATAGACTAAGCTAGCTCCTAACCTATGAATATAAGATTAAAAGTAATATTTACTCATACCTGGAAACTTTCCAGCAATCGCCAAACCAGAATAAAACAATCAGAATTACCTCTAATGTCGATCTATGTTTGTGACTTTTCTGGCGGCACTATGAGGTAAATTTCTGAAGCTACTAGCATAAGTATCTATCTATTGTCCAAATTAAACTCCTCCCCTTTCTAGGTTCTACTGGAGAAGATCTAAGCCACGCCCCAGAAGTACCTTGCAAATCAAATTAGCTAACAAGTGGCCTGTCACTCAAAGTGAACGGCCTTGACCAATGTTTCGACATTCTTAATTGGCAAACAACTGTTCTCCTGAGAATTTCACTGACATGTGTGAAACTCCAGCCACTGGACGCCGTCAGGTCCACCAGTCCACTTAATTCCCCTGATCTAGTCTGTTCAAAAGGCCCCACTCAGTCTGTGTTATGTCACATTTCTGACACTAAGGTTCAGCTCAGGGGAGATAATCTCAGGTGTGATAATTGGTTCCCCGTTTGCTGGCCCTGACAGACTGTGGTCAGGAGATAACATTTTGACACTGGCACATAAAACGAATTCCTAGCGCAGGTAAAGTTAAGTAATATTACACAAGGCCCAGTTGCTTTGTCTGGACTACGGACTGGTAACAATTAAATCCCTGAGGTTTTAATAATATTTGGGTTAAGGGCATAGTAAATAGATATCTTTGTCTCTCCATAAACAGAAGAAATTATTCCACGTACTAACTTCTGAAACCACTGAGATCGTTTCGTGACACCTAGACAGGTGGTATGTTTTACCAACAGTAGTGACATTTTTTAAGTTCATGTGGTGCTGGTGGTTGTTGTAGTAGTAGTACTGGTACTTGGTGGGTCAGGTGGTGAAAATTACACTGAACGATTTACTTCTAATTACAATTCCTGCTACCCATTTTAGTCTTAGTGGCCAATTTCAATTTAAAAAAATATGTGAGGAAAGAGGATTAGTCGGTGGACTGGGGGTGGGGGGAAGGGGGGGGGGGTGTGTGTGGAGGTAGGATGACAAAAACTATAAACTGAGAGCTTAAAACATAACATGATTTTACAGTTTTTTTTAAATTATTGTTATTTTTTTAAATAATTTATTTAATAACGCTACCTCAGCTATTCTCATTTTTTTTTTTTGGGTGCGAATTTGTTGGTTTTTCAGACTAACAGTAGCAAACTTTACTTCGAGCTCTTTAAAAAATACAAAAAGCTTTAGCTTGGAATAAATAAATAACCATTTTTTAAAGACTTAATAATACATTTTAAACAACTATTATTATAAGGACACAATTTTATGTTGCGTGTTCTAGAGTCGGCAAACGAGACTATTTGCATAGACAATGATTGTGACGTTTTCTATTTTCTTTCTTTACCATATAGCCAGACTGTGCCACAGCAACGCGTGGTCTGGTACTGCTAGTTGGGATAAGTAGTGCTAACTGAGTTCTAGAGCATATATTTGTTATTTTAAATGTATCATGTAATTTGTTTTGTTTCACATTTTGCTTTGATTTGGGTTGTGATTATGATAGAAATTGCATTATGAATAATTAGACAATTACACGGTAAATATTTTGTTTGCTTAGTGCTGCCATTGATTATTCTGCTCGATTATATAAAAATAATGAAGATTAATATTGGCATTTGAACTGAAATAATATAAAAGAGATTCTCAAAATACCATGGACCAAGAAGAAAAGAAATACTGACATTCTAAATGATTCGAAAATCTTGTCTTGGAAACTGAAATATATTGGTCATATCAAGTGCCACCTTGACTGGATAGAACAGTAGCAGAAGAGATGGTACTAGTAAAGAGGAGCAACAGCCGAACAGCACGAAGATGGGAACATGAGTGAGTAAGTGCATAGGGCAGAAGATGTGGCGAAAGATTGAGCTCGTTAGCGCAGTTGATAGGAGACGAGCTTTCAAATCCAGCTGCGACTTGTTGCAGCCCACGACCTGTGTTCGAAACCGGTCGGTTTCTAGGGTTCACTCAGCCTCTAGGTAATGAGTACAAGAGGTAACACTCTGGGTAAATGGAGGAACGTCGGTCGCTGTAGCTACAGAGCTGCGTGCAGACGGCGACACCGGCGGACAGTTTCTATCAGCTGTCCGTACTGGTGGCAGAGCACTTGTGATTTTTAACCGTATGCAACAACGCTGATTAACATCTCCCGACTTTACCTGTTTTTACCTTTAAGGACTGCATTTATAAGTGATATGCCCTATTTAATTATGCCCCGTTCTGCGGGGAAAGACCGAGTCATATGAGATAAAACTTGCTGCAATGAAGTCGATCCTCTCGATCAAGTATCTGAGAAAACAGTGAAACAAATCAAGAAATAAACTGTGCGGTCTTTTAAGTTTATAACCTTTTGTGCGGCTATATATAGCCAGTGCATTTTCATGGCACTTGGTGGGTAATGTGATGAACATCACACTAGCTGTCTTTACCTGGTACCAATTTAAGGCTGGGTTGAGCTGGAAGCCAAGGTAATTTAAAAAAAAAATAAGGCCTGGCTCTGCTTGGATTTGAGCCAACGACCTTCAGATCCACAGAAGAGCATCTAACCGCTACAGCCCCCCCCCCCCCCCAAACTGTGCGTGTTTGTTTTTTAAATCCAGAAACCATGAGTTATAATCCCTTTAGGCTCAGTACCCTTCGGCCATGATTCCATAATAGATACTGTAAATCTGGGAAATATGTGACTTTTCTGCCCACCCCCAAGCGTGAACTTGGACCACAAGGAGTTCCTTATTTTGTCGCTGCACCAACTTAGCTAGCGCGCCGGGCCCCCTATTTGTTTAGACTCAGAATTGTTATAGCTTAGTTGCATGAAGCCTGAACAGATTGAAAAGGGTGCCACCTGACCTAGTAATGAGATGATATATCCCTTAAGTGGCAGTCCCACAAGCACACCAAAGCAATGTAGTGACGATGCCAAACAATGTGGTAGCTAGAACCCAGCCCTGATTAAAAAAATCTCAAAGGATGATGATAAATAATTTTTATAACGATGGCTCCTTTCATATTCCTATGCAAGGTTCAATAAGGCACAGTAGTATGGATGGGCAACTGTATTTAGCAAAGATCTTGAAAAGACTCTCTCTGCTAACATAATCAACAGCCTGAGTGAGATCTATAAAGACAATAATATACAGTGACTTCTGTAGCTCCCTGCATTTTTCTTGTAGCTGCCTGATGGAGAAGTTCATATCTAGTGATTCTCTCTAAACCCTCTGAAGGAGAAGTTCATATCTAGTGATTCTCTTTAAACCCTCTGAAGGAGAAGTTCATATCTAGTAATTTTCTCTAAACCCTATAAGGAGAAGTTCATATCTAGTGATTCTCTCTAAACCCTCTGAAGGAGAAGTTCATATCTAGTGATTCTCTCTAAACCCTCACTGTGATTCTGGATATATACTGTCTAGAACCCACAATCTCTCCATGATCAGGCTTGTTCTGAAACAAGACATAAAGACTGGAAGTGGACAAACAACCAGAACTTTCTGCCGGAGTTAACAGCCGGTGAATGCAAAGAAGAGGAATTAACTAACAAATATTCACTTTAAAAACAATTTATTAGAAGATAACAAATTATATACAAATCATGGCAGTTGACATTAACAGAGGGATGGCTATTTTACAATGTAAAACTACAACAACATGTCAACACATTTTCACAGAGAAAACATAAAAAAACTGACAACAAACTTCAAACATGGCCTGTCTAATAAACTGCTGGGTACTGTATATTGTAAGTTTACAGATGACTTTAAATAACAAAAAAGAATGGTGCTGCGAGGAGTGACCAGGGTATCTGACAGACATTCAACACTCTGGGGAAGGGCCAGACTGACATACAATCAGACTGTTATTGATACCATCAGAACTGGAACTCTACACCTGCTGCTAAGATGGGGACGGAGCACTTATGGGAATGTCCTGAGTGATCAGATGTCGGTTGTCTAACTTATAAGTAACAACAACCAGACTTTTACAGCTAATGGTTGAAACCTGAAGAATCTGCTCCACGGATGTTGTTATTTAAATGACCAGGCCTGCTTATAAACTGGAGACATGATTTTGGCCAGTGCAGACAGTTCTACAACCAGGGTATCAGGAAGGTCAAGAAAAGATGGGAGAAATGCATCAGCCTGAGCAAGCATAAAAAAAAACAAGTAAAGGATCTTTCTCACGTCTCTGGCACACCAGCCATTTGGTGCTTGATCATATAATTTAATTGACTAATCCACATACGACGGGTGATGTAGTGAACATTATGCTAGCCACTATCACTCGCCTGGACATTACCTGCTACTTAATTAATCAAGCTGGGCGAACCTAGGACCTCAAAAGAAAATTGTACATAAATAAAAATCTGCCCAGATGTGGATTTGAACCCAAGATCATTAGGCAGACAGACAAGTGTTTATTTAGCCACAGTGCTATTGCGGCACCACCATGTACAAAAGCACTTAAGGTCAAACACAAATCGAGGCACAGGCCTGGACGACTCCACACTACTGAAGTGCAAAACTTCTCGACTCACAGCGTCACAAAGATTGCTGTGCACTATTTCTAAACTGGGTATCCCTGTTTTGTACCAATAACAACACAACACCCCATCTTGCTATGATTTTCACTTGTTTAGACATCTCTTTCCCGGGTTGTTCCAGATCTAATGTATTAGCCATATTCATTCATTTTGTTAGACCAGTGGGATTCAAATGAAAACCTTAAACGTGTTAATTCAAGTTTCATTTTCCAATGAATTTTTACAGATTTTACACCTTTATTCATTAAAAAATGGATAATAAAATGCTGCTCCTCTTCGGTGCATGTTGAAGAAAAAAAAATGGAGTGACTATCAGTAACAGTAATTACGACGCCACTATGTTCGTCTGCACTGTGATGTCATGTGCTTAACAACCTTGACATCCTTAACAATACTGACAGGTTACAAGACAATGGCCTGGTTATTATAATTTCTCACACTTTCAGGTTTTCATCTGAAGCCCCCCTCATAATTCACAGCTGTTATGTTTGTCTTTAAAAGCATATGCATCCATATGTAAACACATACATAGCCAGTTTAATGATATTTATGCCCAACCAACACTGAATGTTTGTTTCTGCATTCTAATAAGTACATATAAAATATTTGACTAACATAATTTTCCAAATAATGTTTTCCCTGTAGAGAATTTAAATTCTGCAGACACAAGCAATACATTGCATCATTTATTACCAGGCGTATTTCACTGCATCTCATCATGTAATTTATACTACTTTATTAATATCCTGCCCCAAACAGGGGAAATCCACAGGTCACGGGACAGTCTAATATTTCAGGGGGTGGTAGATAGGCTGCATGCAGGCATAGAACCTAGGCTGTACTCTGTCGTGGGACGTAGGTGGGTTGGGGTTAGGGTTAATTCCAGATGTTTTGGGGTCGTTAAAAGCATCAGAAAGCCGGGAAACCCTATCTGACCACCCTCTAAAATGTTGGACAGTCCTGTGAGATCATCTGGAGTAAGATATTAATAAAGAACCTAACTGACTACCCAACTGTCATCTGCTTGATTCTGGACATGTAATCGACAAGGACAGTGTTTTACCACACAGTGAATAGGTGAATGTTGAGACTGGCAGAGGCTGTACCAATAAAAATTAGCAACCTCCTATTATGTAAAGTTAAGGAATTGATTAAAAATTTGAAGTTACCCTGGTAAGTCATGTGACTATTGTGAATTTCCAGCGATTAGATGAACACAATGTATCGAGAGAGACCATTAATTATTTCAGTGGAATTAATTCAGTTTTTGTTGCTTCATTATACATTGATGTAACCCTGTAGTAATGTACCTGATGAGATACAGCAAAATATTATTATCCACCTGTGCCATTATGTGTCACATAGGGCTCACCGTCTATTCCTCCATTACGTTCTATCCTATGTAATTAGTTCAATATCATGGATGGAATCCAATTCAGCAGCTTTGGCTTTTCTCATCAACATTCACTTTAGGGTATCTTTGGGGCGTCCTCACCTTCTAAATTCCCTTTATTTCCTACTGTAATGCCTGTATGGTAATTCTCTGCTCGTTTCTTCTCAGGACGTGTCCAAAGAAGCGCCATTTTCTCAGTCTCATAACTGTTGATACTAGTGGTTATCCCTAAACATTTCTTTTATTTCTTCACTTCTTTTGAATTCATCCCATTTTATTTTCATCAGTTTCCTCAGATATTTGTTTTCAAATGCATTTAACTTTTGTTCCATGCCTTGAGTGGCTCTCCAACTTTCACCTGCATATGATTAAAAGTGAAATAACGTTAGAAATGAAAAAAACGTAACCTTGTTTTACAACTGTACAATTTAGAGTTCCATATTTTGTTCAAGCCATATAAAGCTGCTGATGTCTCGCTAATGTGTGTCATAATTTGTTTCTTTGTATTTTCTTCACTATCAAAATTACTGCCTAAATAAATAAATCAATTCGCTACTTTAATTACTTTTGTCTCTAGTGTTACATCTGCCATTGCCATTTGCAAACCTGGATGAGAAAGAAGGAGGGTTGGGCATGGAGCCAGCTCCTACACCCTGTATAAAAATAATGGATACAGAAACGGCTAAATATGGCTGGCAAAAAATTGTTTGTGTCCGCATTATTTAGCCCAATCTTCCAGAAACATCATTAACACAGGTAGTGTGGCCCAGTGATGTTCTATGTGTTATTTATTTGGAGTGAAAAAAAAAAATTCCCACTGACAAAATATATTCATGTCTAAATATTCCCAACAGACTATTGCATATACCTCAAACACAAAAACACACTGAAACACTATTTTATACAAATGAATGAATATTTACAATTTAACAAAAGACAACAAGTCATATACAGCTTTTTTAACAGGAAAAAACAACTGGTTACACAATGAAATTATCTTTTGGCTACTTTGACAGGAAGCTTAGAAAGTGGCTTCTCCCACCGTAAGCATGTCGGGTCCACAAGCAGAGGTGGCTTCTTGCAGACCTTCTGGTACAGCTCCTCAATCAACTTTGGAGTCACACACAAAATATGGTTGCCTTTCCAATACTTGATGAGGTTTAGTGACTGAAGTGTGCTGACAACATCCATGTAAGAAATGGATGTCATCTTTTCCAGCTCCCTCATGCTGACCTTCACCCCCATCCTGTAGATGCAATCTAGGAGAACGGAGGTCCAGTAACTGCGATAGCTCAACTTGCCCAAATCAGATAAAGGCTTTTCAGGGGAACCCACAACTCCTTCTATGATTGACAGTTCATAACTGAGCGCAATAAGAAACTTGCCGTAGCCTTTACGCTGGTGTGGAGGTAGTGTCAGGATGCAGGCCAAGTTATTTCCATCCGGAGATTCTTTTTCTTTGGAGAAGTAGCCAACAAGATGGCAGCCGTAGCGATCAACTTCAACCAAAATATAAAACATGAAGGGTTCCACATCAAAATAGAGGGTCTTATGGTCCAGAAATAACTTTGCCAGCAAGCATAAGTTTTGACAGTAGATCTTCCAGTCCTTGCCATCAACTTCAAACACTGAAATTGTTCCCTGAAGAAGAAAAGAATATCCAAATATAAGCTTGAGGTTTCATGATATCACATCAATGTCAAACACTGTAAGCACAAACCTTTCTACTGGATTGACTGACTGACTTTTAACCCCACCAGGACATCACAGTGAGCAATAAATACCTGGTTACACAAAAGTGCCACTATTCAGATGAGGATCACCCGGGACAGGTCCCAGATACCCCGTTCAATCCATAGGTTGGGTTATAAAAGGGCCCCCGGCAACAACCTGAGTGGGGCTTTAAAACAACAACAAACTGCATCCGACATGGGGACGCAGTACTCTACAAAATTATGATGGATTTCAATTATCAAAACATTTATACATTTAAAGCATGTTCTTTGACATAAGCAAACACCTAAAAAAAAATGACACATCAAAAGCAACGAAAACAAAAATGCAGAAAAATAAGATGAAATAATATGGTAAAGCTCACACATGAACATGCTAGATATATCAGCTCACAAAATGCACAAGAAAGAAGTAAAGAAAATATCACACTATAAAGCCATATCATTGCAGTCAATGCTGCTTTTATCTATAAAGCTTCGAGCATATGAAATGGGGATATCCTTACTAGCTAACTTCTCTGCTACACTGTATTTTGGCCTAGATGGTTAAAAAAAACAGTCATCAAGTGAGATCAGAGTTCTCCGCATTTTGCAATTTCCAAGAGCATTTGTTATGTGTTGACACCCTCCCATGCCAGGACAAAAGACTTTCAAGAGTCTAATCAAGTTCTCTTCCCTTATCTCCTTCCACCATGCTCCAGTAATCTTCTCACAGTGTAGCCAAAATACTACTATGTCCACAAGTTTAGCTGTCCATTTTTTTTAGCCTATTTCAAAACATTCAGGTTTAGGTTATTTTGGCTGTATGAGGTTCGTTATTACATGTAAGGATTCTTCTAACAACCAATGTTAGGGATTTATAGCATAAGAACATTTCACAAAATACAGTTTCTGATGGTTCTGTGCCGTTTTTTTAAAAATCTCTGTATTATATCTTTCAACTGATGTTATCCATGTGCTACAGGCAGTCAATAGCCTGACCTTTGCAGAACGTTGCTCCCAAAATAACCTTCAAGAAAACTTCTCAATCACAAGCAAGATGTCCAGCGTCCTATACACATATCTCGAGATCATTCGCCACATCCTGCACCAATCTTCTCTTTCCTATTCCTCTCTTCCCAGGCAGATAGGCCTCCATTTTTTTGTGACGCTTCAAGCGACCAAAATATTTCAATTTTCTGTGTTTCATCGTCTTTAATAGCAACATTTTAATATTCAGTTCTTGAAGTATGGATGCATTTGTTCTTTTCTTTACCCATGATATTCTTAGAACCTATCTATAACATTTGTAATCAAAGGCATTTATGCGCTGTTCAGATTGTGTAGTCATTGCCCAGGCCCCACATCCACGTGTCTACAAACTTGTATTTCTGTATTTGACTCAAAATAATATCACTGACTTTTAACTGCACATTTAGGCTTGGCTTTTTTCTGTTAGACATTAGCTTCTTATTATTTTACTGGAGAACTCCCACCCCCAACAACCACTGTATCTATAACTTTCTGTGCTGTCTTCTGACTCACTGTTATCCAGATTATATAATCAACATAACTTAAATTTATATTATGACTACTAACAATAATTACAGTATGTGTTCTATAGACCTCATTATACACTGAATGCATAATGAGAACAAATGAAAGAATGGTACACATCCTTGTATGACAGCTTTCGCTATGAACTGAAATATCTCTACAGGCTGTTGATTATTACTGCTGCAATAAACATGTGGACAATATCAAAACATAAATTCCAGAAATGGACTTCTGTGGCAGATGATTTCATTATGTCTTTTCAAATTTCTACACAAGTTATGTCATACGAAATACATATAAAGATAAGACATAATAAATTCTTTTATACTTCTTTCTCAGCCTTTTCAGTCTGCAAGAGAATAGGCTCACACACACTCTGCTTCATCTTTTTCTTATCCTCAAAGCGCTCAATCCAGTTTTCAATGCCCAGTTCCTTAAACAACAACAGATACTCGATTAACACTGCCAACAAAAGTTTTACAAAGCAGCAAAGCAACAAAAGGTGACGTGAAATGACCGCTAATTCCTTAAGTAACTGGAGAAACTATGGCAAGATTAAAATATTACCAAGGCAGCCTAAAATTACCAAATAACAGAAAATAAACAGAGAACTTATATATTTTAAATTGTGCCACTCAACAGCTATTACAAAATTAAACAAAATGCTGCAATACTTTCCTTAATTAACTTAAATAAAATCACTTGTGCATATCTGATGCAAAATGCCTTGCAGAAATAAGAACAAAAATCACCAATGCAAAAATGACTCTAGCAAGATGCCATGGATTCTCACTAATAGGAAGATGTCACTTATACTGAGAAAAAGAGTGTTACAGTGTTATGCAGAGCCTGTGTTTTTTTAAATGCACATGAAACAAGGACAATAAACAAGTTTAAAACAAATGACTCGAGGCAGAGATGTTGTTTCTGAGAAGAATGCCAAGAGTATCATGAAAAAATATAAAAAAAACAAATTAGTCCTCATCGAGACAGATGAAAGTCGTAAACTTTTAGAACAATTAGACATGGGCAATCAATATTTTTTGGGAAAGGGGGGGGGGGGGGCATTATGAGAAGGAATGACTCGAAAACTAGGTAACAACAGGCAATATTGATGGAAAGAGAGCAAGAGGGAGGCAAAGAGATAAATGTCTGGATGGTCCAGCCAGATGGATGGAATCAGACACACACAAAAAACATTGAACTAATCTATAATTTTGGTGACCGTGTGAGATGGCGAAACACGACAGCCTACCCTTACCGACATGACTCATGATAATCTTCTCTTCTTCTTCGATCCTTCTGTCAGAAAACTTATATCAGGAGGCCGGTAGCCTTTATGAAAGCTATCGTGCAATCCATATCCTCTTGTGTACCATACAGTTTTGTCTTCATTGTGGTTGGAACAGGCCAGATTGCGTCTCTGTTGTCAGCATACAGTTGACAGTGTTGGAGCACATGCTCAGCATTTTCGGGTGCCACGCTGCAGGGACACGTCTCCGTATTTCCTACACCGAAAAATTTGAACATATGTTGACGAAATCTGTTGTGCCCTGTCCTTAGTCTGAATATAATAGACTGCCCCTCTCTAGAGAGGCGATGAAGTGAGTCTTGGGGAGAAAATCTGATGTGGGTATCCAGCCACTTTTCTTGGATACTAGATTGTATTAGTGTTTTCATCTCTTGGTGGGTTAAGTCGCTGTTTGGTTGTACCATGTCACTGCCGCTTCTGGCCAATCTGTCCGCTATTTCATTGCCTTCCAAGCCACAGTGACCTGGAATCCACTGCAGTACAGATTGTTCTACTGAAGAGCCTAAGTAAATCAGCTGTTGCGTCAAGTCTACAAACTGAGTGTCTTTTGGGTTAACAATTGCTTGTAGAACTGACATAGCATCAGTCAGAAAGACCACTCTGCTATATTTGCTGTGCTGTTGTCCATTCTGGAAAGAACATGCCGCTAGAAGTGCTTCTGCCTCTGCTCTGTAATTGGAGGAATATGAACCTGTTGGTACAGCCTGGTTGATTTTTAAACCATTTGGGCATTCTATGTATATTCCTCCTCCTCCGTCTCTTACTGCTCTCTTGGCTGAACCATCTGTATACACTCGAATCCAACTCTGGTGTGGGTAAAGTCTACTGACCTCTCCTTCTGTAGTTGATTTCATATCAGTGCTGCTCATTGATGATTTGGGGGAGACCCCTGTTACAGTGGTTCTGACTGTTGGTAGGCTATCCCTAAGCCAAGCGGGGCAGTCGTTGTAAGGTTTAAGTGGAACATTTGGTATTATGGGAGGGAGTTTAAGGACAGCAAGCTTGGCACTCATGATAATGATATCAAGACATTTCCATAGTTATGATAAATATAAAAGAGCACAAAGCCTTCCTTAACACATTGTGGTAGAAAGATAACAAATAATGAAAATATTTTTTTTACTGAATATTATCTGCCAGAAAGTTAAAATTATCTTAATTATTCATTTAAGAAGTGTAGTTAGAATAAATCAGGGAACATCTCATCCTTTCACAGTGACATCTGGAGTAAGACAGGGGTGTGTCTTGTCACCACTGCTGTTTTTCACCTACATCGACAGTATATGCAAGAATGCCAAGCCCATGAATGAAGATCTTAGTAAGATCAACGAATTACTCTTTGCAGATGACCAGGCCTTGATAGCAGATACAGCCATGAAATTGCAACAACATCTAACATCCATGAATGAAGAATGTAAAACAAATAATATGAGAATCAACACTGAAAAGACAGAAGTAATGTCAATAGGAAAAAAGAAGACAGATCTAAACATAGCAATAGAATACAAAGGCATTAAACAGGCATCTGAGTTTAAATATCTGGGAACTACATTTACCGAAGATGGGAAATTGGATAAAGAAATTGACATTAGATGCAGTAAAGCAAACCAATTATTGGGACAGCTAGCCCCCCTCTTACAGCATAAGACAATCCCAATCAGCACAAAGAGACATCTTATTCAAAGCATATTTATTCCAACTCTGTGCCACCAGTGCCAGACATGGTCACTCACAACAAACCATAAAAGAAAATTAGTAACCACGGAAATGAGATGTCTGAGAAGGGCTGTAGGAGTGACCATAAGAGATAAGATCAGGAATGAGATCATAAGAGAACAAGTCGGCACAGAACCAATTCTGGATTACATACAAAGACAGCAAGTGAAATGGTTTGCCCACTTAGAGAGAAGGCCTGGTGACACCATACCATACAAAGCATACATGGAAAGAGAAGAAGGACGTAGAGCACGGGGTAGACCAAGAACAAGATGGAAGGATAACATCAGAGAAACTCTACAACAGCACGATGTGCCTATGGTCGAGGCAGCCAGAAGAGCTAGAAACAGAACCTTATATCTCCCTCGACACCCACAGCGGTAAAAGAGGAAGTGAAGAAGAAGAAGAAGAAGATTCATTTAATTCTACTAGAGCCAGTCAATACAAAACATTTAAAAAAAAACAGTTATTATTTAAGACTTTTCTGTACTAGACACAAGGTATTTTAAACTTTAAAAAAAGGAAGTTTTTTTTCTTAAAGAAAAAAAAAGATTAATTGCACGAGAGAAAGAATTATCTTGGATAGAATTAAATAAATGTATGGATTAACAAATAAATATATGATGTTCTTGACACACTATGAGCAGATTGTTCATCACATACTTATATACTCAACAACAAGTGCAAAGTTTTAAGTAAACCCTGAGGTACAAGGTGGAAGAAAAGAAAAAGAAGAAGAAGAATGATAACTTCTTACTAGTTAATGCTGACTGTACAATTATTATCACTTTAAATTATCACAGGAATTGCAATTTATATGATGTCATAATGACAATAATCTACACAACGTCAAAGAACAATGCAATGAATGGCAAAGAAGTGTACATATATATATTTATTTTAATTTTGTGGACTTTGAGAAACCTTTTGACAGCATCCACAGAGACAGTCTCTGGAAAATATTACGATATTATGGAATCCCAGAAAAGATAGTACACATAACTGCTCTATTCTATAAAAAATTTTCTTGCAGTATAAAAAATAACAACACATCTTTCCAAGTAAAGACAGGTGTAAGCCAGGAATGTGTTATGTCATCAGATCTTTTTAACCTTGTAATTGACTGAATAATAACAAACACTGTAGACAAGACATCTAGAGGCATGCAATCGACTCCATTCACCATGCTTGAGGACCTTGATTTTGCAGATGATATAGCACTTCTCTCACATAAACATATACAAAAGAAAAGTAGCAGACTACACAGCAGAAATGGTAGGACTGAGAATAAATATGCAGAAAAATAAGATCATGACAAATAGTCCAAACGAACAACCAGTGACCAATAATAAGCAAACGCTTGAAAATGTAGAACAGTTTACATATCTTGGCAGTGTGGTGTCCCTATTAGGAGGGACAGAGGAAGACATGCAATCACACTTGAACAAAGATAGAGCCACTTTTGGAAGGATGCGGCAAATCTGGAAATCCAACAGTTACTGCAGAGGAACGAAACTCTGACTCTACAAGAGCATCATTCTGCCAGTTCTTCTTCATGGAGCAGAATGTTGGAGAATGACCAAAATGGATGTGCACAAGCTATCCCCCTTCCACCACATATTTCTATGTAGAATTATCAAAATTTCCTGACTAGATACCATCCCAAACACTAAACTACTTCAAGTCACAAATCAAGAAACTCAGGACAGTATAATAACCAAGAGAAGATGGAAATGGCTAGGTCACGTTATGAGAATAAATTCTGATATACCTGCTAAAACAGCTCTCACTTGTACACCAGAGGGAAAGAGAAATAAGGAGCACCCAAAAACAATATGGAGATGAACGATGGAAAGTGAACTGAGTGCTGCATCTCTTGACATGGAAAACTGCACTGAAGATTGCACACGACAGGAAAGCATGAAAAGTCCTTTTTGAAGCCTTATGTGCCATTAGGCATAAAGAGAACATATGATGATGATAAGAAAAGTAGTAGTTTTAATGCATAACTACAAATAACAGTAATAAGTTTTGAAGACGCAATGGAAAGAATCTAAAATAATAACAGGAAGAAAATATACTAATGTTATGTTCTAGCTAAGTGCTAATTCTACAGCTGCCATAACTGATCTGTTGGTAAATAAACAGGTTATAAAAGATAGTAACATGCAGCAACCAGCCAAAGGTGAAAAAAACTTTAAAAAACAACAACAGGGTGAAAGTAGATAAAAACAAGCAGAGGATTTTCAGTAGATGGCCAATGGTGGAAAATAACACAATAAAACATGCATGAGGACATTACATTCAGACACACGCACTGTGCAGCAGATGGAAATATCTAGCCAAATTTCTTTAGTATAATGAGACCAAACATAAACAACAAGCCCAGCCAAAAAATGGGAGCAGGTAAAGTCCTTGGAAGTTCAGGTGGCCGGTGCCGCAAAGACCACATCGGCCATCAAGTGCCAACTTTTTCTTCTGCCTTTCTATCCCCCAAATGAAGCATAGGCCCTCGACAAACTCACGCCATGTCGTTCTATCCCTCGCCATTGCATGGAGCTCTCCCCATCTTTTTAACTTCATTCTCCAGCTCTCTTATTCCAGGTGCCAATTCTGGCGGTTTTCCTAGCTGAGAGGAGGTATGTCAACGATTCGGACTCCTTACAGCTTTCTTCACACCGTGTCATACTTCTTCTACTTGAAGAGCCTCTTCTCATCTTGGTTGGCTGGGTTTTACTTGCTTCTCTTTTTGACTTATCCATGGTTGGTTGGTTTTTGTAGCTACTGTTTTTACAGGATGAGGTAGCCAACCTCAAGCCCAGCCCTACCTTTAGTCGCCTCTTATGACATGCCTGGTAGGGGGCAGTGTCATTATTCTTTGCTTCCCGCGAGGGCCCCGGTGACACACTGTCTACAAAAAAAAGGAGAGTCTAGCCTTATATACCTGACATGCCACTGGCAGGAAAAGGGTTCCTTACAACCAGACTTACAAACATAAACAATACATCTCACGCTGATACACAGAGATGATAGAAAAGCACATACTGCATGCTGATCGAGGCTAAACAATGACTAATAAATGGGAGAGTTACAATAATGTAGACACTATTTGTCTGTTGCAGACAGGGGATTATCAAATCACTGAATTAGGCTCTCAGGTCAACATAGCATAATATTCCCTGTATAGGTTCGGCAGCCACTTTATAACCAAACAAATAAAAATGAGACCCACTGAATCTCTATGCCCAACAAAAAGTTAGTTGCGTATCCTTCACAGAACTTAGCAGAAAAAACCCAGCATTTTTGACTGTTATGGTTTTTTAGGCAGTAATGACTAACAAGGATGCCATTAAAAGTCAACTAATTAGGGGATTCCATCAAAGTCAGAGTCCATCTGCCTGAGAGGCAAGGAACTAACAGTCTGCCTACAAACAAGCCAGATATGTCAAACGGATATGCATGCAAAACTCAAGTTCTGGAACAGGACTACACACCAGAAGTGAATGAACAACCAGAACTTTGCCTCAGAGCCTAGAGCAAGACCTCTACTTTTGCATTATTCATCATTACTGTCTTTTTGTGCCATTATATGTCACATAGGGCTAACAGTCTATTACTCTATTCTGTTCTATCTTATGTAATCAATATCATGGATGGAATAAAGTTCAGCACATCTAGCCCCTCTCATGAGGGTTTCTTTTGGGCATTCTGTATCCTTTCCTGCCCTGCAAGTTTCTATAGCGAAAGAACTTTTACAAGGTGGGGGACCGGCCCCCAAGTCTAACCTTCCTCTAGGCTTGGGACCGGCAATGGTTGAGATCTTTACTTTCACAGTAATTTACTAATGAACAGACATAAAAAAACAAACAATTGAGGCAGTCATCCAGAAAATAAATTAAAAACTGCAAAACTAAATTGGATGTGGGCAAATGGGCATGTTTACAGAAAAAAAAAGCTTAAAACCTTAGTGGCATCCTGCAGATTTGACGGAGAAAGAGCAAAAGGAAGAAAAAGCAACAAATGCCTGGGTGGTATAACAACACAACATAGGTGGGAGCAAAATACATACTTTAGCTGTGACCCTCATGAGCGCCTGAGATGGTGAATAATGACCATTCATGCTTATGCGACAGGGTAAAGGAGAACCACAAGAAAACAGAAAATCTTGGGGTACCCACTTTAAAACAGTTCACACAAAAGACACACTATGCTTAATTAAACAAGCTGATACAAGGACGAATGCTAGGAATAAAGCCAGTCTTACAGGTCATAAAAATTGAGTGGTTTGGACATCTAACAAGAATGCCCTGGTACTATCTGCCACAGCGAGCCACACTAAAATGTTACAACGGGTATAGAGCGAATGGAACACTTTCGGAAAATATGGCGTCATGGCATCAAGAACAGCCTTACAGAAATGAACATCAGTTTTTATAGTGCTCATCAAAGAATGTGACATCTTCCCTCCGACAGATCGATGAGGCACAAGGTGGAAAAGAAGAAGATAAAAGGAACACTTACTATTAGAAAATTAATATAAGGGCAGCAATGATAAACCTCTACTACAGAGGTTACATACTTAAAAAAAAATTTATTCACATAATGGGTGGGCAGCAGATACAAATGAAAAATGCATAAAAGTAGATTGAATACCTTCCGATAAATCTCTTTGCCAGGCGGGTGTCTCCAGGTGCACTGTGACTGGTGATAGCGGAAAGATTTTTCCAGTTTCATATATTTCAGACAAAACTCACAAACCCAAAGCTTAGGCTGTTTGCCATACTCTTCCGGATACGGGGAGAAGTACCAAGCATCAATCTCGTACTTGCCAAACTGAATTTTGTCTATGTATTTCACCTGTTATGAGCATATATTGACAGCATATAAGCCATAATATTTCAGGGATGGGGTAGATAAGATTAAAAAAACAATTTAGCAGCAATCATATACTTTTGTTGTTGTTGCAAATACCATAAATCAAGTTTAGAAAAAAAATTTGTTTGAAAATCAGGCATCAAGTAAATAGGTAATTACTCTTCCTGATTTTGTCTACCCTGAATGGGGGAAGGGGGTGAGAGGTGCAGAGCATAACTTGCTTTTAACTCTTTTAGTCCCAAGAAATGTCTGGTGTGTGAATAACTCTACCTTGATTTACAGCATAGCATAATGTGCCCTTTTTTTTAATTGGTAAGAACATAATGAAAAATCTGCCCCTAAATGGTCACCAACTCTGTGTACATTGCCACTTGAATGTAATTAATTCATCAGTTTGTTTCTTCACTTAACATATCTCTCTGGTACTGAGAAAGCTTAAAGAAAAATACTTTGATCAGAAAATTATTACTGGATTGTACGTAATTTTAAAACAAAATAGAAAATTTATACTCTAGCCCAGTCTTTTAATCCCCCACTAGAGCAAAGGCCTTCAACCATCTGATGCCAAGCTAAATCTCGCTTTTTCCTCTATGTCTTTTTCTACATTTCTTACCGATGATTTGAACTTGGATTTCCTATATCAAAGCCCAGTGCTTTAACCGTTTACCCAGTTAAAAAAAAAAAAAATGTATGTCCCCACTGAGGACTGAGTGCAGACCAATGCTTCTTCTTCTTCTTCGCGTTCACCAGCTGTACACCAGAAAGTTCTGGTTGCTCGTCCACTATTGAACTGCAGTCCTGCTCCAGAACCTGAGTGTTGTGTGTGCATCAGTTTTACAGATCTCATTCTCTTGAATACAGACTGTTGGTTCCTAGCCTCTCCGGCAGATGCACTCTGACTTCAAAGGAAGCTCCCCAATTAGTCGACTCTTACGGACATGCTTTTGGGGAGGCAGTGGGTCTATTCTTGTTTTCCCCACAATGGGGCCCCGGAACCCACACGGGGGAGACCAATGCTTAGGAAAGCAGAGACGCAAGCCACTCTACCTTTATCAACCCATTACTACTTTCTTAAATTCCCATTAAAATAAAATTAAAAAGCAACAGAAGACACATTCTATTGAACAATAATTTCTAATTGTTCTCCACCTTTGTAATAGCTTCATGCTCCTTCTCCAAAGCTGCAGTGGTAGGATCCATCTCTGCAAAAGTCTTTTGAACATGATTAATTTCATCATGTTTACGCTTCTGATTCCTGGTGATCTTGCGATCAGTGCCATCTGTGAAGTCTGCCAGAGAAATTGTCAGCTCGCCATTCTTGCTCTGAGGGTCTTCGCACTTCGAGGACAAGTCTAGCCTGTAAGCAGTCAACATCTTTTCTTTATACACTGAAGTAAAACCTATTAAGCTGTTACTTTTGGTTTACCTCTTTAAAAAAAAAAAAATAAGAAATATGAGCTATGACCTAACATTAGGAAAATAAATAAGATGTCCAGTCATTTGTTCCTCATTATGACTATTCACAAAATTAAACATGAACAAATAAAGCCAGAATTGATTTCACTGCACTCGAGACATCGCCACAGCACACATCCTCTGTAAAAACATGGAGCGCTTCATGAATTTGTTTGTCATCCTTGCGCAGAGGCCATGCAATATCCTCAAAACAAATCTGTTTGTTGAAATCATAGGAAAAAAGTCACCCAAGAGGTTTTTAAGTATGCTTTGGTTATTTCACTGCATGTTGTTTTGTTTTACTATACACACTTTATCACTGAAAATATATGTTCAGCAATAAATTGGTAAATGAATTCTTGTTTACACATTCATTGCTAATTCTAGCAGTACTAATATACACCTACAGCTAAATGCTGAGGTCCACGCAAATTTTAAAGTTGTTCCTGAATGAATAATAAATAACAAACATGACTGCATTACAATGCTAGAATTACCTCAACTAGTTAGGTTCCCTATTTATGTGTATTTACGTGCCTCTACATGCGGCGCGGAGGATACGCTCGGCAGTGAGTTTAATCCCGTTTTGCGCATGCCGACAAGCCTGACATCTACCGCTGCTAAATCCTCAATCGGAAGAACAGTATCGCTAATCTGCGTGGGAGCGCGTGGTCTACCCCCCATATCGCTTTCATTGTCTGCAATGTCTCGAAATTGTCAACGGTCGCTTTTATCATCTGCAGAAAAGGCTCGACATTGTCACCGGTCGCTTTTATCGCCTGCTACTATCGTCTGCAATGTTGCGTCTCGTGACATTGTAAGGTACTCCTAGTTTTGCCGCAATTTGTTCCTCGGCGGGAACTCCGACAAGTCCATATTTTTAATTGGACTGCGCCCCGAACGGATATTTTAGGCCGCAATACTGCGGGGGTAGAAGTTCGAAGGAGAGCCATATAACCTAACAGGTCCTCAGTCAGGTGTCAATTGCGCACTTCTGGCGACTTCCGCAACCGCCGAGAGTATCCACCATGCCACTCACGCGGTGTGGATTGGGGCTAAACTAGATGCTTGGACTCACCAGCAGCAGCTACCACATTTCCTGCAGCTTCCTTCATTTTATTTGCTCGTGAGTCCCAGCCAACGCGGCATGGAGGATACTCTCGGCAGTGGTGGTATAGTCTCCGGAAGTTCGCAATTCGGCGGTGGCGGTATAGTCCCTGGAAGTTCGCAATTGATACGTGACTGAGGCCGTTAAGGTATATTTTCTGCCTCAATAATTTGGGACCGTTGTTCGGAAGATAGTCGCATTCTTTAATTACTAAGCACTTCCCATTTCTAAACATTTTATCTGAGTAATGAACTGAGTTTAACTGTTAACAAACTGACAAGTAAGTACTTTGAGTTGAGCCTATTTAGCGACTACGGACACGCCCCCGGCACGTGACGTCCGAAAAATGATGACGTCACCGATCTAGCAAAAATGTGCTTACGGAAAACTTCGGCGGGATTCGGGGTGCCCTAAATTCGTTTGAAAAGCACGCTAAATCACGGGTTTTCCCTAGCTATAAATAGCTCGAACGTAAGACTTGACGTTCAGTTGTGAGCACATGGTAAGCTAAATCTGTGGTTGTCTGTATGTTTTCGTTGTTCCGTTGTGAATATATACTTAAGTTCACTATATCAGTTAAAGACTTTAAGGCAAGCCTCATAAATTTACTAGGAATAATTAGATTCAGCATCCATTTATCTATTAGTGTGTAAATTTTCAGCAATATTACTAATCGGACTAATTCACAGTACATTTTTTAGAAGTGCATCACTTGAAAGTTCATTTCTAGTCGCATGCCAGTCTTCATTTTGAAACTCGCGAAAATAAACATTCATAGTCAACCGGACTTTAACCTCGTTAACGTGCATATTTATTTAATTTTTATTATTTTAAGTCACATTCTGACAATACTATTTGAAGCCTGCATATAATTTCAGCATATTTAATGGCAATTTGCGATTATTTATTGATGTGCGGCATGTTTTTCATAGGGACACAGAGTAGCTATCAAGACTAGTATTTTCCAATAATTTTGTTGAAAAATGTCATCTAGTTATATGTTTTACAATATGGTTATATGCTGATCCATTTTTACAGATCTCAGTCAAATGTTAACTCTTTCAATGATCGGACTGATTAGATATAGAGATTTTAATTAGACCTGTCTCAAAGGAACGAAGGGGTGGTCGGTTTGCGAAAAGTACGTTGCCATAGCAACACTTCATAAACTTCATTCGCGTTGTTTCATTATAACTGTTAAGTACCCGGGGGACCCTTCTGTTTTTAGTTATCAGTTTCACATATTTCAAAGTAGGGTAGGGTTTTATATTGCCAGTATATAATTATTTTCAAATGAGTCTTGAGTATTTTTAATTTAATTTATTAAATTCTTAAAATTAAAAAAAAAAAAATTATTGTTATTTTATAATTAATCAGTACTAAATCACCAGCTGTTCTGTTTCATTATATATGTAATGGGAAGATCTCAGTCTCAAGTATATTATCACAATCAAATAAATTCATATGCCTTTCAATATGTCTCAATTCTGTACTTTGAGATATTATTTGACATATTTAATTTCAGCATATCAGTATCAACAAAATGTTTTTTCTTGCACAGATTCACTGTCTTACAACAATGGCAAATAGAACCGCTAGTGATATGAGAGCGCACCTGGCAAGCTTTGAGCCTGAGTATCCAATCAAGAAGGGCTACGTAACAAGGTTACTTCTTGTAAATGAAAAACTTTCTGTTTCTGATGTAGGCAGAAGAATAAAGGAAATTGTGCAGATGGCAGAGCCAGACAAACATCTACACGAGCAATGAACATTAAGTGCTATTAATCATTTAAAGATCATACAGAGCCAAAAAAAAAAAAAAATGCTACCCAGTTCAGAGTCAGTGGGATGGTTTTGTAAGGTTAAGCCAAGAGCTATTCGTTTCATGCATGATGATACAGCACAAGCAGTTGATTCATCCGCTATAACTTCCACAGCACTCATGCAACCAGACTATACAAACACACTTCTGTACCAATGCCTTTACAACACACTTCAGAACCATCTAGCCCTACCTATTTTTATTATTAATAATTATTATTTATAAAATTTATTTATTTTTTAAAAATAATAAATTTCTTAAACATCTCTGCTTGAAAATGTAGTCTAGAATCAAATGAAAGCGATGACAACTAACTACATAGTTAACGGTAACGCAGATATCATAATTTAAAATAAAAACGAAAGCTTGTTTTTATTTTTTGGTAAAAGTAAAGCAGGGGATGATTAGTTACCAGTTACTAGTTACCTGTCCAAATCCACCCACTCATCCAAACGACGATCAAATCCTTCGTAATGAACATATAATTCTTGCGTCCCAAATTCATTCTGTCTCACTTGTATAATTTCTGCCGCATGAAGCGTATTATCTGATCTCTTCACGAGGTAATGATCACCGATTTCTGGCACCCAGTGCGATTTGTCATTACAATTTTCTTTTCCAGAATGATGCCTTTTGTTCCCATCCGCCATTTTTCTCCGTTTGTACAAACTACAAACGACCTTGGCCTTACCCCCGCTGCAGTCGACAACGTCATATGCAAGATTCGTTGAATTAATTTACATCAATAACTTCCACGTTAACACTGTTGTCAACCGGATGGCAGACAAAGGGCCTTTTATTTGTTCTTGATAAGGATCAGATAAGCCAACTCATACATAAACTGTTTCTCTTGACTGACGTGAATACCTGTTTTAATTCAGTAGTTGTTACGTACAACAAGGGCGGCAACTGTCGGGCTCTAGATTTTGTGACGGTTTTCTTGATTCATTCGTCAAATAACTTCAGCGAGATGTGACTACTGTTGACCTGTTGTGACAGTGACCTAAGTGTCTTGATATTGGCACACTCTTACTTCTGCTACTACACACTTGCTGCTTTAAAAAAAAAAAATCACTTTTTATGTGTGTGGGTAGACAGAATTTGACGTTGCAATCATGGCTTTGTTTTCTGCAGATCTTTTCCCAACAAAGTGGAGTTTCGTTGTGTTTGTCTCTTACATGGCATTGTTTATTAATCAAGGTAGGTCTACCAGTCAGGTCTCCAGATTCGTTTTGTTTAGGCTTTATAGAGTTCAATAATTATTAATGACACTTGAATTAATTACTTTTTCAGATATTTTTACTGTCGATAGTAAGCACTCAGTGATTCACTCGAAGTGAAGTAGTGAAGTGTAATTTACTTATACTTTTATGCTAAATTTGAAATGCTTGCCTTTTTTGTATGTCTTCTTTTCTTCTTTGTGTAACCAGCTGTACACTCTGGCGTAAAGTTCTGGTTGTTCGTCCACTTCTGGACTGCAGTCATGCTCCAGAACCTGAGTGTTGCATGTGCATCAGTTTTACAGATCTGATTCAATTGAATGCAGACTGCTGGTTCCTTGCCTCTCAGGCAGATGCACTCCGACTTCAAAGGAAGCTCCCCAGTTAGTCGACTCTTACGACATGCTTTTGGGGAGGCAGTGGGTCTATTCTTGTTTTCCCCACAATAGGGCCCCGGAACCCACACGGGGGATTTTTTGTATGTGAACTGACAGTAGTTAATAATAAAACGTTTTCTTTAAACTTTAATAAAGTATTGCTTCTAATCGTTCATTGGAGATTGATTGAAGTTTCAGTTTCTCATCTAATAAATAGAGGCAGGAGTTAATATACAAATCTGAATCAGGGATAGGAGAGTCAATCACATAAGACCTGAACCTGAATCCAGACAATAGCATAATTTTACAAAGGTGGTTATAAGATTATTATAATTATGTTGTCTTAGGCTTAGCTGAGAAAAGTCAGAGTGGATAATTAAACTATGGCATGACATGAACAAAAGGGGTCAGTATTGTAGCAAGTAAAAATGTTCAACTAGTGAAAGGGTTTTATTATAGAACTTGTGTACATCCAAATGAAATGCAGACAATATACAGAGCATTAGACAGGGATGTGTACTATCATCTGATTTATTCAATTTGTACAGTGAGATTTTCAGATTCATACATCATGTGCCAGGAATGTAGGTTAGTGGGCATACTGTGAAGAATCTGTGATATGCTGACAATATAGTTTTGAAAAAGGGGTGGTGGGGGGGGGGGGGGGGGTTGGTGTTGTCCTTGTTAGCTTCTTCGACAATTTCCCTGAACCTACTTGGCTGGCATGGTTTTTTCCTTAGGGGATTTTAGCTTGCTTACGTTTTACTAATGTCCATTGTATTACCAATTCACTGACAGTGTGCAAGGGTAATGACCAGAGTTCGATTGAGACTCATAGTACTTCTGTATATGTTATCTAGAACAGAATCCAACATCTAAAGACATCATTTTCCACCTATTGTTAACTGCCGCCTCCAAATAGCCTAGGCTCCACTCCTATCGCCTTTGACTGCCATACATTCACATATTACTCATTTTTATTTAAAAAAAATTCAAACTGTTGCAGATTTGAAAGTTTACAGTTCTATTGATCATTTAGGTCAACACTGTAGTGTGTATTGGTCTTACAGTCATGTAGGTTTAAAATGTCTGCACCCAGAATGCTGAAGAGGGTGGGGAAGAAGAAAGAGAGAAAGCGTAGCACCAATTCTGAACAGTAAGCCTCCAGTATCTTTGTTTACTGTTTGGCATACTGACATGAGTCACGGCTAAGACCAGTTATGCCAGAGAGAAGGGAGGGGCTTAGGAAGACTGTGACTTAAATGCATATAATTCAAAGTCCATATATCTGCCTTAATTATGAATTATACTGTTGTATTTTTTGCCAGGTATTCTTGTGACAGCCAGTAAATCCAAGGATAACAGTTACAGCTACAACACAATAACAGTAGTGTTGCTGACAGAAGTGTTCAAACTGTTTGCTGCAGCCGTACTGTTCATCAAAGAGTAAGACCTGACAAGCAATTCTTTAACTGTTTTGTTTCCAAAAGGTTTCACTGTAGATGCCCATTATGCAGTTCATGCAATTCACTTTGAATGAGGCAAAATTAGGGATGCCGAGGTGCATCACCAACTGGGACTCAACATTGGGACCATAATTAATACCGGTCAAAATTAATCAACACCTTTTTGTGGTCATCCTAGAAACATACTCTCTACTGCAGGGTGGGTGGGGGTGTCTGGTTTTCCCTACAACATTTCCTTCAAAACTGAAGCTTGTTTGCCTAAGAGGTACAGAATTAGTAGTCCTTACATAATAAGTCAGATCTGTCAAACAGATTTGCATGCAGCACTCTAATCATGGAACGGGGTCAGGGTACACAGATCGGCAACCAGGACTTTCTGTGATGACTACCAACACCACACAGCATGTGGACAAAAAAGAAGAAGAAGAAGAATATCGTATGGCCGATAGGTAGTCATCAGTAAATCCTATTTCATTATCTCTCCTGGCGTTTTCGTGTTACTTGTTGGGTCTCCACTTCTGTCAATCCATAACTTACTCAGATCTTTCTGTCCAATATAATAATGATTTCATCGAAAGCATCACACAAGAATTTTCCTTCTTCAGACAGGACACTGCAGGCTCAACTACCACATGTATAAAATAAAGATTGTACAGTCCCCACAGTGTGTCTGTCAAACAAGACCTCAAACATCTGAGCACATTCTGCAGACCTGCCCACTCTACCTACAATTTTGAAAAGAAACATGGCCTCAAAAGCAAAGTGTGCAGAGCAAGCTATGAGAAACCATGAAGGACCTGCTACTGACACCTGAGTTTATAGAGGCAACCCACCTTATGAACTAATGCATACATGGCCAGTCTGTTTGATCTTTAATTTGCTTTCACCCTGGCATATCCTGGTGTACACAGCCAAGACAGTTTCTTGAGACTGGACTTCTGGTTGCTATCAGCGTATTCTACTCGGAGTGTGCCAGTTTGGATCTTCTTCAGCATGCTCAGTGAGTCTGTCACTATTGATGCAAGAGTATATATCTGTTCTGTCAGCCATGCCGGTGCCCCTGTGTCAGCTGCTGTCTTCATTATCAGGTCTTGTAACAACAAGAACACAATATACAAAATACTTATAAGACCAGTTGTCTTGTGTAGCTCTGAAACCTGGAGCACAGCTAAAAGAGATTAGGCTCTATAACAAATTTGTGACCCACTAAAGATGCAAACATTGGAGAATGGAGAGTGAGAAGTAACAACGAAATTCATAATTTGTTCAAATCATCACTGTTCACTGGCATCATGAGGGTTAATAGACTGAAATGGCTGTGGCATAGAGAGGATAGCAGATAACTGAGAGGAAAAAACTATGTACATAAGGAAGTTGAATGGCTATAGACCATGAGGTAAACCATGAAGACGATGGATAGATAATATCCAGGCAGACTTACATTACAAAAACTTGTCACCAACTGGAAAGAGTGTTGAATTGACTCTGGATACTCCCATAAGTGATCTGTCCCCGTCTTCAGCAGCAGGTGAAGAGTTCCAGTTCTGATGGAACCAGTAACTGTCTAATTGTACATCTGTCTTGCCTTTCGCTTTTGTGTTGAGCAGAGGCCAGATCCATTGGTAACTCCCTGCAACTGAAAGGAGAGGGCCAATCACAGAGTTGAATGGAGACAGGTGATATCTGTAGCAGTGAACCTCAGTGAATTTGAGTGTTAAAGAAGAAGACATATGCATGCATTTGAATGACATTATATCTGTTTATTCAAATAGATTTTGTTTTAAGCCTTTTGTCCCTTTCCCACTTATAATAGAATGTTATATTTCTATTCCTTTTCTTTCAGCCATACAGTGGCCAGCTTTTTTCAGAACATAGTTGCACATGGAAAAGGTGAGTAATTAAAACTAATAAATAAGGTTAGTAAAATTAGTATGTTAGATACTTTTATCACAGATGGCCTATCGTGCAAATGGTGCTAGATACTTATTTTCACAGACCAGTTGGCACTCGATGGGTTAAGTGGTCAGCATGCCATCTGCCTTTACTCCCCATAACTTTCCTTGTACCCCTTTTATGCTCGGTCGACCTCTAAGCCCTAAATCAGTTATAATAGTCTCTGCTCAAGTTATTCAGACTTAAACCTAGACTTTTGGGCAAACATAAACAGGCAGTGAACATTTAGAAGAAGAAGAAGATAATTACCTGTGCAGAACATCGCTCTAATCACAGTCTACCTGAAGGAAACTCAGTCTCTTTCTGGGACTATTCTTTCCAATTTGTCATGGCACTTGATATGGCCAATATATTTCACTTTCTTTGATTGTCTACCCTTCCTAAAATGAGGAGTATGGATGTCTGATGTGATATATAACACATCACCTATCTGATTTGATATTTAACACATCACCCATCTAGTGTGATATTAACCACATCAGTCATCTGATCTTGATTTGATTTGATTTGATTCAAGAACCGACATCACAGCACTCGGGGCATTCCCATAAGCGCTCCATCCCCATCTTCAGCAGCCAGCGAAGAGTTCCGATACTAATGGTGCCAGTAGCTTTCTGATTAAACGTCCGTCTTGCCTTTCCTCTGAGCCTTGAGCTTCTACCAGAACCTCTCGTCACCCCCAACTGCATCAATCTCACCAGACTGTGGTGATCCATCTTCTCCTCTGCATTGTACACGCTCTCCCACAATGCACTAACCACGTTTGCCCTATCATGTAGCAGTATTCCACCAAGTTGTGCAGAGCCAGATCTGAAATTTAACACATTACCCGTCTGATGTTATATGTAACATATTGCCCGTCTGATGTGATATTTAACATATAACCCATCTGATGTGATGTTTAACACATCAGCCATCTGGTGGGATATTTAAAACATCAGCGATCATTTAAGGGTTTTTCATTTTAATTATACATTTTTATAGCAAAATAAACAGTAGCATTATGTATACAAATTCCCAAGCGGGGCCTATGGCCCCCATTTTGGCAGGGAAGGGGGGGGGATAGGCCATCTGCCCCCTGACAAGCATTTTGTAAAAGGTGACTAGGGATTTGCTAAAATCAGATTTGGGGTAAAAAATGCGCAGATATTGCAGCCTAGCATGAAAACCACAACCCAGTGCACTGGACAAACAGCAGAAGAAGAAGTATGAAAATTCCCAGTCCCTTTGTGGGATCTGGGTTTTGTTGTGGAGAAAACAAGAATAGACCCACTCCCTCCCCAACAAGCATGTCGTAGGAGTCGACTACCTGGGGATCTCCCTTTGAAGTTGGAGTGCATCTGCATTAGAGGCAAGGAACCAACATTCTGCATATATTTAAGTCACTTCTGTAAAATGGATGCACACGCAACACTCAGCAAGGCTAAAGTCCAGAGGCGGACAAACAATCAGAACTTTCTGCCAGAGTTTTACAGCAGGTGAATGCAAAGAAGAAGAAAATTCTCAGGACATATATTTGTTAAGCTTAGCTTAAACTATGCTGGTATCAGATTAAGTATAACTAAATGTATGTTAATTGTGTCTTTTCCATCCCCACTGGTTGCAGTTCTGTGTTTGTACTTTATTCCTGCGGCACTGTACTGCCTGTACAACAACTTACAATTTGTGAACCTGTCAGCGTATGACCCCACCACGTACTACCTGCTGCTGCAGTTCAGGGTTGTTGTCACTGGCGTCATATTTCAAGTGAGTTATTGGTGCGAGTACAGTGAAATAAATGGTTACAAGTCTTTAGTTTGTTTGTTTGGAACAAGGGTGGGGAATATCATGCTCATAAGCCATATATGGCTCATAAATAATTTGATCTAGTGCTGCTAAAGCAGCCGCAGAAAGGAGGTAAGGGGCACAAAATTTAATAAAGTGAAAAGCTGTTTATATAGAAACATAAATTTATGTTAAAATAAATGACCACAGGGGAGCTGCATTTGCTTAGAGGCTGGGCCTGTTGGTTGATGATCTAGGCATCAAATCTGCATCGATGTGGATTTTATTTGTCAAAAACTGACCGTGGCTCAGTAAAGGTGGACAGCATGATTTTGACCTCATCACCCATCAAGTGCTCATTGATTTCTAAAGATATGGGTCTAGAACTATATGTCAGATGTGCCCAAGAGGTGAAAATGCTCTTCTACTTTGTTTTAATCACCGAAGAGAAGCAGTTATAGCTTTCACAGTAGGGATGATTTAACAAAATGTTTCACCAAATAAAGCAGGCTAATGTTGAAGATGATAATTCTGTATGGCCAATGTTATAAATGTCTAAATGACCCTTGGCAGACAAAAAGTAATCCCCTTGTTTAGGTTCGGAGATCCCGTTGTGGGGATAAGAAGAATCAACCCACTGCTTCCTCATCAAGCAAGTTGTAAGAGTCGAGTAATTGGGGTGCTTCCTGCAAAGTTGAAGTGCATTTGCCTGAGAGGCAGGGAACCAACAATGTGCATACAAATAAGTTAGATCTGTAAAATGGATGTGGATGCAAGACTCCGGTTCTGGAACAAAACTAACTGGTCCAGAGGTGGATGAACAACCAGAACTTTCTGCTGGAGTTTACAGTAAGTGAACGCGCTAAAGAAGAAGACAATAGGTTTGAAAGTATGTTTACTGAGTCCTGACACCAACAAAGCTGCATTGGCGATAACAAAAATGTGATCAGACAGTCATCAGCAAGAGGGCACTGATCAGACAGTCATCAGCAAGAGGGCACTGATCAGACAGTCATCAGCAAGAGAGGACTGATCAGATAGTCATCAGCAAGAGGGCACTGATCAGACAGTCATCAGCAAGAGGGCACTGATCAGACAGTCATCAGCAAGAGGGCACTGATCAGACAGTCATCAGCAAGAGAGGACTGATCAGACAGTCATCAGCAAGAGGGCACTGATCAGACAGTCATCAGCAAGAGGGCACTGATCAGACAGTCATCAGCATGAGAGGACTGATCAGACAGTCATCAGCAAGAGGGCACTGATCAGACAGTCATCAGCAAGAGAGGACTGATCAGACAGTCATCAGCAAGAGAGGACTGATCAGACAGTCATCAGCAAGAGAGAACTGATCAGACAGTCATCAGCAAGAGAGGACTGATCAGACAGTCATCAGCAAGAGAGGACTGATCAGACAGTCATCAGCAAGAGAGGACTGATCAGACAGTCATCAGCAAGAGAGGACTGATCAGACAGTCATCAGCAAGAGAGGACTGATCAGTCATCAGCAAGAGGGCACTGATCAGACAGTCATCAACAAGAAAGGACTGATCAGACAGTCATCAGCAAGAGAGGACTGATCAGACAGTCATCAGCAAGAAAGGACTGATCAGACAGTCATCAGCAAGAGGGCACTGATCAGACAGTCATCAGCAAGAGGGCACTGATCAGACAGTCATCAGCAAGAGAGGACTGATCAGGCAGTCATCAGCATGAGGGCACTGATCAGACAGTCATCAGCATGAGGGCACTGATCAGACAGTCATGAGCAAGAGAGGACTGATCAGACAGTCATCAGCATGAGGGCACTGATCAGACAGTGTGACGTGACGGGTGGTTTTAATGTTTACAATGTTGAGTAGGGAAGTTCCTCTCAACACATTTCTTCCACCTGATTAACCGAACTAAAATCTGAGCTATGTTGCTCTCAGACAAAGTCCTGGATATCCAAGAAAACAACCATATTGGCTCGTTAAGTACATTAACATTAGCTGAACTTGGTACCCACAAGAGAAGAAAAGGAATTTTAGATGTCTATAGCATTATACTTAATGAATTATTAGACAGGGCAAATGATTCCTCCGTCATCTACCTTCTCCCGGTGTTATTATGAATAATTAAAGAATTATTATATTATTTGAGCCCCCACCAAATGTTATTCTATCCTAACAGTTTAATTAAACATGTAAGAACAGACATTTGGAATTTAACAAACGATGTAGTATAAAACTTGACATACAGCTTTATTTACTAACAATGATATTCCCAGTTTGTTGATTTACACAAACAGTGACTGGTTAATTTGATGCTAGTGATAAGCTTCAGCGAGAAAAACAGCTCGGGGTTTAGAGTGGTATGATGATGATGGTAATATTAACTTAAAAGATGTTAACTTAGCTTATAAGCCTCTGACAGCCGTGAGGAACTGTCAAGCTTGTCCAACTCTTCCTTGCCTGTTTTCTGCCTGTTTCAGGAGACCTCCTCGGTCTCCACCTCGTTCTCCACCTCGTTCCCAGCTGGCCGAGTCTAACACAATGTAGTCTCTTTCATGGACTGATCGTCACATGGGCGCTGTAATTATGGAAACGAAACACATACGTGTAGTATCTTGACTTACACTAAGAATACATGTATCAATTATTGTAACATATAATAATAAAATATATCCCATCACTCCTCCTCATATTCCACATTCTCTCCAGTCTAGTCTGAAGGTCTTTTGTCTTACATGGGCGTCACATATCCTGCCTTCCCTCCAATGCTATGTCATGATAGTTGACTTTCTAAGTCTGTTGTCCGTCATCACTCAGACTTCCAACAACTGGCTGACATTGATATTACATGACCACGTGGAGCAGGGTATGTGCTGAAAACTCAAACACTTTATAGGTGCACGCTGTCCTGAATATTATCGTTCAGTGGCAGTGAATTCTATACACCCATCATTCTTCCCCTGGGGTTATAACTCCCCTGTTTAGGTGAACACAATTAGTGAGCACATGGTGGGCACACAAACGTAGCAGCATCCCTGCACATATTTTGGCATAATTTCCCTCAGTCCCAACTCATATTTTGGCTGATCATGGAAACAATATAATTACATTTCATTATAGCAAATGTCATTGTTCACATCTTATTTTATACACATGAAAACATACACTGAAAAACATGTGACACAAATATACAAGAAATAGGAATAGTTTAGCAGTTCCCTAACTGAGATACTGAATACTCACAAAGAGCTATTTCAAGCAGAATGTGCAGACAAATTAGGAAAAGGTAGTATAGACTAAGCTTAACTCCCTAACCTAAGTATACAAGATTAAAATTAATATTTTCTCTTACCTGGGAACTTTCCATCAATCGCCAAAACAGAATGTGACCGTAAAATACCTTTACGTCGACCTGTGTTTGTTTGCCGGCAGGCTGCGATTAATGACGGGAATTCCACAGGCTCGAAGTATAAGTATCAATCTATTGTCCAAATTAAACTCCTCCCTTTACTTAGTTCTACCCAACCCTCAAGACGATGACTTAAGCCCCGCCTCTGAAGTACCTACCAGATCAAATTAGCTAACAAGTGGCCTGTCAGTCAATTCTGGACTGACATCCCTAGAGCAAACATTCTTAAGTGACCCAATCTAGTTTACAACGAATCTAACTAGCCGGTGTGAAAACGGTCCGTGAAGCCATTGTGTTTACCACTTGACCCAGATCAAACATTCCTAATTGCCAAACACCTGTTCTGCCAAGAATTACACTGACTTGCGAAACTCCGACCTCCCGGCTCCACAATGTCTAGCGTCTACTCAATTTCTACAGTCTGGTCAGGAGATAACATTCTGACACTGGCGTGTGAAAGGAAATTCTCTAGTCCCGGTGTAATTGCGTAACATTACCCAAGACTCAGTCGCTTGGTCTGGACTAAGGACTGGAAACATTTAAATCAATTTGGTTTAAAGTAATATTAGGGTAAAGGGCAGAGTAAATATAATCCTCTCTCTTTAGAACCAGAAGAACTTATTACAAGTACTAACTTCTGGAACCACTGAGATCGTCTCGTGACAGACAGTCATGAGCAAGAGGGCACTGATCAGACAGTCATCAGCATGAGGGCACTGATCAGACAGTCATCAGCAAGAGGGCACTGATCAGACAGTCATCAGCAAGAGGGCACTGATCAGACAGTCATCAGCAAGAGGGCACTGATCAGACAGTCATCAGCAAGAGAGGACTGATCAGTCGTCAGCAAAAGAGGACTGATCAGACAGTCATCAGCATGAGGGCACTGATCAGACAGTCATCAGCAAGAGGGCACTGATCAGACAGTCATCAGCAAGAGAGGACTGATCAGACAGTCATCAGCAAGAGAGAACTGATCAGACAGTCATCAGCAAGAGGGCACTGATCAGACAGTCATCAGCAAGAGAGGACTGATCAGACAGTCATCAGCAAGAGAGGACTGATCAGGCAGTTATCAGCAAGAGGGCAGTGATCAGACAGTTATCAGCAAGAGGGCAGTGATCAGACAGTCATCAGCAAGAGGGCACTGATCAGACAGTCATCAGCAAGAGAGGACTGATCAGACAGTCATCAGCAAGAGAGGACTGATCAGACAGTCATCAGCAAGAGGGCACTGATCAGACAGTTATCAGCAAGAGGGCACTGATCAGACAATCATCAGCACAGATAACCCTGTGACCTTCAGTTGTATGTGACTATCATGATGTATATGTCTTAACTTTGCTCTGATCATTGCTGTAAAAGGCGAAGAAGAAGAAGACAGACTTAAAACACTATTTTAGTAGTGAAACAATTGAACTTCTCTACTAACTTTCTGTTCCATATCTTATATTTTGCAATGAATGTATTCTCCTTTTCAGCTGATCTTTAAGAAACAGCTCAGCTTTATACAGTGGGGATCTCTTCTCCTTCTAACGTTGGGCTGCATCATCAAAGAGATACGTCATGACGTGTCACATGCCGGAACACTATCCACAACACCCACTTCATTCCTGGACTATCTGGACATTCACCTGCTGTTCATTATGCTGCAGGTGAGATTTGCAATACTTCAAATATAAGAATTAAAGGTAAAGTCGGGAGATGTAAACTACGCCTGTGTTGCTGTCCGCACGTAACTCTGGTACCCATTTCCTAGAGGCTGGGTTAACCCGGGAGCTTCCCGGTTTCGAACACCCACCATGGCTGCAGCGAGTCACAGCTGGATTTGAAAGCGAGCCTCCTATCAACTTCGCTAACGCGGTTTTTTTGAAATTATGGGCAAAGTAAAAAAAAAAAAGAAAATAAAATTTTGAAAAAAAGTTGATCGGGTTGATCAAAAGTTTCATTTATCACAGCCGTGCTGTAAATGGGCACAACATAATTACATCCGTGCATAAACTAAGAAGAAGAAATCTTTGAAAGTTTTGAAGTAAAAAATAGGACCAATTTTTCTGGTACTAGTGGTTAATATGGCATATGATACTAGACTCATATGTTTGTAGACCATTTGGCACTTTGTTGGGTAATATGGTCAACATTACGCCGGCCACTTTTACTCCCAGTACATTACCTGGTACCAATTGTAGGCTTAGTCAGTTTGGAAGCCTAGGTCATTTTGTATAAAGGATTTGCCCTGATGAGGATTTGAACCCATCACCCATGAGTAGCCAGTCAAGCATCTGGCCACTGCACTACTGTAGCTGTCTTTAAAAATTTTACTGTTTTGTGAAGGGTGGGTAGCTGAGTGCCCCGCAAATCATTATCATCATCCCCCGTGTGGGTTCCGGGGCCCCATTGTGGGGAAAACAAGAATAGACCCACTGCCTCCCCAAAAGCATGTCCGTAAGAGTCGACTAATTGGGGAGCTTCCTTTGAAGTCAAAGTGCATCTGCCGGAGAGGCAAGGAACCAGCAGTCTGTATTCAAGAGAATGAGATCTGTAAAACTGATGTACACGCAACACTTAGGTTCTGGAGCAGGACTGCAGTTCAGTAGTGGACGAACAACCAGAACTTTCCGCCAGTCTACAGCTGGTGAACGCGAAGAAGAAGATTATCATCATTAACTGCCTTGCCGATTGGTGTGGGTGATCATTCCTCTCCAGAATTTGAGTTCTTCAAAAGCATGTATCAGTTCGTCTGCTGACACCCCTCCCTGTCAGGGAAAAAAAAAAGGCTGTGAAGAATCTTCTTGTACTGTCTTTTTGTCTTTTTTCCCCACAGATCTTTCAAGTGGTAACAATGTTTCGGTTTCGTTCTTCTCATAACATGTCCAAAAAAGGATGACTGTCTCATTCTGATGTTTATTATGAGTTGTCTTCGAGCCCTTGCCTCTTTCAAAGCACTCTTTGGCAGTCCAAGGAATTCCAAGGATTCTTCTGTAAAACCACATCTCTGAGGCCTCAGGAATTTGTTTGGCTTGTTTATTAATTGTCCAGGATTCATGGTCGTGTGTTAAAACAGGCTCCTACAATATTAAATATGTTTTCAATCCTTTGTTAGCTGTGGCTTAGGCTTTGTAAATGTGCTATGTAACTCCGAGGTGCTGGGTTTGATTTCAGCTGCAGGTAGTTTGGCAGCAGACTGCCTTGTGTTGGATTTCACAGTGGTATTAAGAGCCGAGCATCAGAAAGAAGCAGAAAAATATTAAATGTAAAGTTGCCTGGTAAAATCGCAAACAGTCAAAAATTGCGGAGGTCGGTTCTGCACTGTCGTGTAAAGGACACACGACTAACTTAAGCACATGGCAGGAGCTGTAGTAGCACAGCAGAGTTGTAGTGGCACAGTGGCTAGCACATTTACCTGTGTTTAAATCTTCATAGAGGCTGGACTTTTCTACTGACCTGTGCTACCAGGTTGACCCAGCCAAATGTGGAAACCAGGACATTTCCTGGGAGGTAAAGGTGGCTGAAATAATATTGACATCCCCCAGTGAGTGCTAATTTGCTTAAAAATATGAGGCTAGCTCGCGGCAGTCGATGATACTGAATGATGTCACAGCTCCTTCTAAGCTCGTGATTAATGAGACTGGATACCTAGCCTTTTCAGATAAGGGTAAAAAAAAAAAAACAACATAGAAGGATCCATGTAAATTGTATACACATTAAGTCTCAAGGCAGTCAGAAATAGTGTTAAGCAGGTAAAATTGCTAAGAAAGAAAACTTATGCACACATTATGGATTTATATCGGAGCTAGCAAACCTTACACAGTGCTTTCAGTAATCAGACACACCCAACTTTGATGCAGGAGTGCAGACACACACAAAAACATTTGGTGGTGGGGTAGGGAGCGGGAGGTCCTCAAGCTCTTTACAAATTTTTTTTTAGGCTCAGTGGTTCTAAACCTTATTTAAGTGCATAATGATAATATGTTGAATAACAAGTATTTAAAATAAGGTGATTGTAACGAAATTGTGCCCAAAAAGATAGTGACTTCCCTTGCCATTCATGGCTAATAGTGTCACAGAGCCTGTCCTGTGGTGCGGGGGTTGTCACGCTTAGTGACAGGCCAGCGACACAGCGTATTTTGCTCGTTGTTTTCAGTGGCCAGCAATCATGTGTTGTCTATATTCCAAGAAGTAAGCGCTTTTAACGGTCCAAAAACATATAGAACTGGCCCTAAACCCATGCCCCCTATACCACAGCCTCAGTCTACGTCCCACGAGAAAGTGCAGCCTACGTCCCACGACTGCATGCAACTTATGACAACTTATGTCACTAAGGGTGACACCCCTGCAACAAAGGACAGGCCCTGCGACACTACGAGGCATGAATAACAAGGGAAGTCACTCTCTTTTGGGCCTAACTTTGTTACTTGAACCTGAAATAAATATGAAATGTGTAAACAAATACTTATAAAGAGAACCTATGTACATAGTCAAAACCCACTTAGACCCCTAAGCCACCAGATTCCTGTACCCCTGTTATCACAGCTGTTTACTTGAAAGGGGAACAGAAAAGGAATCAAGTGAAGTACAGTAGAGAGTAGTCTCCCAGCTAATCCATTGCTTTTACTATTTTGTTTTGAAGAGTCACTCCTCGGTGACTTTTTGATTGTAACTTCCTTAAATGGTTTGACCCAGGGGTTCTCCTTCTGCTTCGCTGGTGTTTTCACCAGAAAGGGAAACGAAAAAGAAATCAAGTGAAGTACAGTAGAGTAGTCCCCTAGCTATGAAACAAATCTTTCATGGCATTGCCTTTACTATATTGTTTTTGTTAAATCACTCTGTCTTTCCTCAGTGACTCATTGTTTGTAACTTCCTTATATGGTTTGAAACAGGTGTTCTCCTCCTGCTTTGCTGGTGTTTACAATGAGTTTCTGTTGAAGGACACAGGTGTTGATGTTCACATTATGATGGCCAATGTCTTCATGTACCTGAACTCCATAGTGTGTAATGTCCTGGTGCTCACTTTTCGAGGTAAGACAACGCATATGTTTTTTGTCTGTCTGTGATAAAACCCCATGTCGTGCTCAAAGTACTTTAACTGCCCATCCTTCATATCACTCACATGTTTTCTTCATTTTATATGATTAATGTCTTCAGTAAGGAGGAAATTGCCGAGACACAAGCCAGTGAAAGATAGACCAACTTTGTTCTTTTGTGCAAATGCCAGTGGTGATCTGAAGATAAAATCTCTGCTAATTTATGACTCTGATGATCCTAGAATCTTTAAACAACAGAAAATTAACAGACACAAACTCAGATAAATATATCTGAATAAATTTTTATATGAGAATGGATTAATTGATTTTCTATAAGATGTATTGGGAAATAAGAGTTTTGAGAAACGAGCCGCAGTCAGGGACAAATTAAGTTCATTTGTCAGTATGCTTCTATATTTTTTTCTAAGGAAATCTAATATTCATTTGTTTTCTATGGACAAACGTCACATTTTATGTAAATTGTCTTTAGACAATACAGGTTTTTTCTAATCAGGTTTTTTTTTCCTAAAGAAAAAATCTTATATTTTTTTGTTTTCTAAGGACAAAATATTTGTAACATTTTATTTGTTTTCTAAAGATAAAATGTCACATTTTATTTTCTCCAAGGACAAAATCTTATCACATTTGATTTGTTTTTTTTAAGGACAACTGGTTGAAGCCTTCACAGCAGACAGCCTGATGTCCATCATGAAACCGGGAGTGATATCCATCGTCATCAACAACGCAGCCATTGGAATTGTGACAAGTTTGTTCCTTCGCAGCCTGAATTCTATCCTCAAAACCTTTGCTAGTGCCCTTGAGCTCATGTTTACCGCCGTCCTATGCTGGCTGATATTTGGCATTCCAGTGGACCTCTTCACTGTCCTGGCCATCTTTATTGTCAGTGCTGCCACCTATCTTTACGCTCAAAATCCTGTGGTCAACAAAGCCAGGACAGATTTTGAATTGGATGTGAAGAAAAAGAGTGAAGAGAAAAGTGTGATAGCTCTTGATGACTCTCCTCTAGGACACAGGCATAAACCCCTTATGTCTGTTTAGTATTTTAGAGCCCATTTGGTGCCATTCAACTCTTTGAGCACCAAGGAAGGCATCACACACCAATTTGTAATTACTTTCACAGTCCTGATGTGCCGGGAGTGTATTTATATTTTTGTGTTTCTAGTTAAATGTATAGCTAGTAGTAACAGGAAGATTGACCAAGTTACAACTACTGCTTTATTCCCATTTGTCTTTGACCTTTGTATGTGCCTTGTGTGTGTTTTTTTTTTTTTTTAAAGACAACTATATGATTTGTTATGTCTGCTAGTTCTTTCTCTTATCTATAATCTATTAATTGTTATTACTTAGCAACACAAAATGTCTATGAATCACAACACAAAATGTTTGTGTATCTATTGTCATGGTACTTTTGAGTATCATCCAGTGTCATAGTATTTCTCTATTTCATTTATTATCTTTTTTTTACAATATTTCTCTCTATCTTTCACTGTCATTTGTTGCAGTGTTTATGTGTATCATCCGATTATTTGTTACAGTATTTCTGTGTATCCCCCATTCATTTTCACAGTGTTTCTGTGGATCATCCAGTCATTTGTTGCATTATTTCTGTACATCCTCCAGTAATTTGTTACATTATTTTTGTACATCCTCCAGTCGTTTGTTACATTATTTCTGTAGACCATCCAGTCATTTGTTACATTATTTTTGTGGATCTTCCACTCTCATTTGTCACGCTATTTAAGCGTATCTTCCTCTGTCATTTGTCCCAGTACTTCCATATGTCACCTATAACTGTTACAGTATTCATGTGTTATTGCAGTTTAGTAACTACTTAATATGAGAAGCATAATATTTTGCCCTGTAAAATTACATTGATGACTAGAATTCCATTTCTCTGTGTTAGCTTAGAACTTTGCCATACGGGTGTACTACAGACAGTGATGCATGTCATGTGTGCTTTGTTAAAAACGCATGGTGCATTCTGTCAAAAGGCAGGTGAACGATTTTATTGTCCTTTGGGGAGAAAATAAAAAGAGAAAGGAAATGGATCATTCCATTACATATATATATATATATATATATATATATATATATATATATATATATATATATATATATATATATATATATATATATATATATATATATAAATAAGCGTGTATGTGTGAGTTAGTACATGAGGTAAATTTGTAGTATTTAAAATAATATACTGCAGTATCGTATACATCAGGGCTATTCAACTTACTCAAGAGCCAAAATGTTGAAAATGGCGATCATTGCGGGCCAGAGGCTCAAGCCCCAGCATAGAAAGGTCTTGAATGTAACCCAGTTGGCAGTAATCTACGGGCCACTTGCTAAGTCTCTGCAGGCCAGATTCGGCCACCAGTTGAATAGCCTTGGTACACGTGATTACCTTGACCAGACTGAGTGACTGTATGTTATGTCAGGTTAGGTACATTTCACGTACCTCAATGTTGTTAGTAAAAGTTAGCTTGTTACTTTTCTACAATTGCTTATCAAACAAAAATAATATAACCACCTTTATTAGTGGATTTGTGTGTGTGTCTGTGCATGACACTATTGTAACAATTTATCACAGACAAGACATATCATAAAAAAATAACAATTTCATAACAAATGAAGTGGTTTGGACACCTAATAAGAATGCCCTGGTACTATCTGCCACAGTGTGCCACACTGAAATGTTACAACGGGTATAAAGCGAGTGGAAGACCTCGGAAAAGATGAAGTGATGGCATTAGAAACAGCCTTACAGAAATGAACATCAGTCTTAATAGTGCTGTTGACAGAGCTCATCAACGAATGTTACAACTGCCCCTGACACTTCGCTGAGGTACAAGGTGGAAGAGAAGAAGAAGAAGAAGACACATCATGTCTCCTCCCATGAAGGAAAAGACAAATTCTATTTTAATGCTTTAAATTATTCATTGGGTAAATGTACAGCATTATGCTATTTTTGTGTTAAATGCAAACACAAATTTGGTAATTCATTTGCTGAGACACTACAATGTTGATAGTTATTATGATCTATCTGTTCTCTTTTATCTGTTCCCTAGCTTGCTCTGTCTCCCACCCCCATCCCTCTTACTTTATATGTATGTGTGTATAGAAAATGTTGTCCTCTATTAATGGTGTTTTTAGTAGCTTAGTCTATTCAAATTTACAACTCAATAATTTTCTTCTTCTTCGCGTTCACCAGCTGTACACTCTGGCGGAAAGATCTAGTTGTTCGTCCATTCCTGGACTGCAGTCCTGCTCCAGAACCTGAGTGTTGCGTGTGCATCAGTTTTACAGATCTGATTCACTTAAATGCAGACTGTTGGTTCCTTGCCTCTCAGGCAGATGCACTCCGACTTCAAAGGAAGCTTCCAGTTAGTCGACTTTTACGACATACTTTTGGGTAGGCAGTGAGTCTATTCTTGTTTTTCCCACAGTGGGGCCCCGGAACCCACACGGGGATCAGTAATTTTGATTGTTGAAGCTCTTCTAAATCCAGTTATGATGATTGGAATTATTTTGAGTTTGAGATTGTGTACCATATTGTTGATGGAATCTGTGAACCTATTTCATCCAATTCCAATTTAAGATGGAAAAAATTCAAATTAAACGTTACCGCATTCAGCCTGCTGCAATCAGCATTGGCTGTATTTGTGGTCTGGTTTATTGTCTGAGATATGTGTATTTGTTCCAGAATTGATGTCATCTATCTTTACAACCAGCTGCTGACTGTGTTTTCTTTTTTGAGGTTGTGTAGCATAATCCTGATAGAATTTGTGCACTTATTTCTTTATAACCAGACTTCGGGCTGGACACTGTGGTCTTCGAGCACACCTGTACAGGATAGGCATAAAAGAATCTGCTGCCTGTGATTGTGGAGCTGAAAGACAGACCCCTGAACACATTCTGCAGTACTGCCCTTATCTCTCCCAGCAAAGACTGTGGATCAGGCCCAAGGGATCCACATTTCGAGAGAAGCTATGGGGGACCGGAGGCGACCTTAAACGCACAATCCTATTTGTGATCCAGACGGGACTCAATGTTTAGCATGACTGATGTCGAACGCAGAAGAAGAAGAAATAACCAGCAGCAGTTTCTTTTTTGGTTTTGTAGACAAAGATAATAAATGGCTTGTTGATAATCTTTTTTTCTGTCTTTTAACAGAAAGTGATAGATACTGTAGCCTAGATGTAAACCATAACACAATGTGCCAAAACTTTGGACACAGAAGAAGAAGGATCTTTCACTGAGTTAGTCTTCTCTGTTGGGAAATCTATGTGCGATCTGTCCCCCCGGAGCTGCCGCTTGAAGGTTTGACACCCTTAGATTAAAAAAATCCTAGTCTGGAAGGCAAACCAACAGGGCAAATTCCAGATACCCATCGTTCAGTCTCAACTGTAGTTATTATTTAAACACCCCTAACAGCTAAACCAGCCTAGTGTAACCTTCTCTGGAAGGGCAGAATGGTAGATGGGCCTGCATGCCTACTTCTTAACCCTTGGAAAATAAGGTTTGTTCGTTCATTGTGTCCCTTCTGTAGGGGTAATGAGTTTTTGCCAACAGTGGAAAATAGACACCAGCCATACTTGGCACCGTTAGCTGACCTGTTGTTTATCACTTGGCTCGTAACTTCTGAAATTTGTGTGATTACTTGGGTAATGTTGATAATTCAGGGTGTACCCACAGTAACCTGTTCTTTCTGTTGAAGTCTTCCATGTTCTATGAAAGTGCTACCCTATATCCTTGAAATCCAGAACATTTACTTTTGTCTTATTTATGTGAATTGGTTTTACTTTATGTATATCGTCATGGTTTCAGTCTTGTACACTCTGGCTTGCCTAATATTTTGTTTTATATTGTTGATAATGCGCTCGAACGATTTTGCACCTTTCTCTCTCTTTCTCTCTCTCTCTCTCTGTCTCACGCTAACACCCACCCACCCTCCCACACACACACACACATACACCCACACATATGCCACATGCAGGCACACCATTTGTAAATTTTTTTCTTTATATACATGACAGTTGATTGTACTTTCAATCATGTGAACATAATGTATACTTATATGCTATTAATGTTGTCATACACATTTGCACCTTTTTTTTCTCTCTGTCTCTCACACACAGAAAAAGAGAGATTTGTAAATTGTATTTTTTTATATACATGACAGTTGATTGTACTTTCAGTCACACGTCTGGGATATCCATTTTTAACAACAAGAAATAGAAAATGTTATAAACTCTTTTTTTCATAAAATAAATTTGTACAGTGCAGACCACATATGGCGATTTCGGATGTGGTGAATTTCTGTTCTGAAGAACCTTTTGTTTATCACTGGCTGTTTTTCTTGCTTGAACTCTTATCTGGATAAGAGCAATTTCTGATAAGAAGAACTATTTCTTGGGTCCTCGGTGAGTTCTGCTTATCAGCTGTGCACTGTATCAGTCACTATTGTTTTAGATTACTAGTTTAACTTCTTATGTCTCATAGTGTCTTTGTTGAACCCCATAGGGCCAGATTTTTAAAACTGCTTTTTAGCTAAATACTTTGGGGTAGAAGAAGTTAAAGTAATGACTGCCTGTGCTTGAAAAAGTTAAGCATCACCAGGTTATATACAGACTGGTCTCTTGTTTAACTCTTTTGAGTCCCAAGGAACACATCAAACGTTCACAGTTCCTACCTAGAAGCCCAGTTAACGTATGATGCGTACATTGTGTGTCTATTTACTACCACTAGGGCCTGTGATGTTAAACCCACTGGGACTCAAAGAGTTGAGTTCTATCATCTTGTGCACCTTTGTTTCCTGTGGTCAGCAGTTACCTTCAGTCCCATGTGATGTGGTTGTGTCTTGTGTGTTCTCTGCATCTTTTTCCATCAGATTTGCTTGCTGACATTTTCAAGTTATTCCAGTTTCATACTGTGACCAAGCCAACCTAGCATGATTTTTTTGGGTCTGTTTTTTACAATAGTAATTTATTTATGTGTGTAAAATATTTTTTAAGTTTATCTAGGGGATTTTTTCCTAGAACAAAAAGGGGCCGTTATTTGTTACAAAGTACTTATTAGAGTAGCTTAAAAACAAAATTATGCCTAAAAAGGTGACAGTATTGCCTGCTGCCAGAAAAAAAGTCCTGAGTTGATCTCGGTCTAGCTGGAGTTACAGCCGGTGAACGTGAAGGAGAACCACAACAATATGCAAACCACTTTTTAATGCGTGAATGCTGAAACAGAAGAAACTGACATCATTATGGTTAATAGAATGCAATGGTTGTGGTATTTACAGAGAATGGCAGATAAGAGAGACAAAAACCTCATACGCTAAAGAGTTGAATGGGAGTCGACCACGAGGCGCACCAAGAAGACTGAGGAAATAATATACAAGCAGACCTATAAACAGTTGAGTTTGCTGACTGGAAAGAAAAGGCAGGTCACAGAAGTAATCGGAAGTAGGGGAAATTTTCAGTAACGAACCTCAAGGGCTGGAATACTGAAGAAAAAGACAGGTAAAATATTTCAGCCATATTTAAAGACACTCTTATAAAAACCATACTGGAGGGAAAGTTGGAAGAAGGGGCAGATAGGGATGCTTGCGGGAGGATAACATCAAGCAATGGATGAACAGCATTTTCAGCGACTGCACATCCAGGGTGAAAGACAGAATGTGTTGAGGATCTGTTGCAGGTAACCTTTATTGTGGTTATGGCAGTTGATTGGTGAATTCATTGATTGATGTTTTTGTCACATATGGATTATAAATTAACACTGAAGTAATCAAATTTACATTATAGAATCTGTTTACCGACCCCCATCAGCCCTACTGATTATGAGCAGATAAGTTAAGGTTTTATAGGTCAGATGTCCCCCGTGTGGGTTCTGGGGCCTCATTGTGGGGGAAACAAGAATAGACCCACTGCCTCCCCAAAAGCATGTCGTAAGAGTCGACTAATTGGGGAGCTTCCTTTGAAGTCAGAGTGCATCTGCCGGAGAGGCCAGGAACCAACAGTCTGTATTCAAGAGAATGGGATCTGTAAAACTGATGCACACGCAACACTCAGGTTGTGGAGCAGGACTGCAGTTCAGTAGTGGACGAGCAACCAGAACTTTCCACCAGAGTGTACAGCTGGTGAACGTGAAGAAGAAGAAGATAGGTCAGATTTGTCTCACCAGTTGACCAGGTGGCTGGGCGTTATTGTTGAATGAAACAGTTTATGAGTATTTTTTTTTTTTTTGGGGGTGTCATTAAAAAAAAAAAGTATTTACTGTACATATATAAGCAATAACAGAATTTTCTGTATCATCATATTATTGTTGTGAGCGGCTTTAATATATATTTATTTCAAATATCCAAGAGATCTTATTTGTCTGTTTCACCTTTTTGTGGTTAATTTCTATGTGGGTTATTAAAAAGTACTGCATTTTTCTTTTGCTGGTCGTTGGCACCGGGACTTGGGGAGCTCAGGTACTTTGAGAATCCTCCACTTTCCCCATCCCCGTAATGTTTAGGGAGCAGAGGTTCTCCATCATATCTAAATTTTTTTTTTAATAAAGTATCTGTTTATAAATGTTATATAATTTTAAATATATTATTTTGTGTTTACCATTTACAACATAATAATTAAAATAATTACAGTTGCTCGGGTAATGTTCTAGGGGGTGAGTGGGGGCTTAAAGGGCTTCAAGCCTTGTTGAATTGCATAATAAAATAATTATTATATACTGAATAGCAAAATAAAATATTTAAGTAGGTACTTAACCACAAATGTTCCTGTTAGTGGTACGAAAATCAAATTAGTACGAAAAATCAAATATCGAGGAAGCAGATTTACAGGAGATGCAGATTTGGTAGAGAGATAGAAGCCAGAGTACAGAAGGCAAATGCTGTCACCTACCAGTTAGCACCACTGCTTAGACACTCAAATGTCTCCCTGGCAGCAAATCAGCAGATGATTAATATCATCTTCATCCCTACTTTGTGATATCTGTCAGTGCCAGACATGGACAGAAAATGAAATAGATATTTGAACAGTGGCCAAAAAAACAAACCATGTGAAATGTGCTGTCTCTGCAAGGTCACCAACAACACAAGAAGGAACAGGGTTAGGTATACCAGCATTACAGAGAAAGTTGGAATAAAACAATGTTTAAATTATGTTGACAAAGAATGAAATGGTTTGGCCATCTAGAGAGAATGCAGCTAGACCAACCTGAATATGAGATTTTTTGTACAGCAGAACATCTGCGAGGAAGGCAAGGGGAAGACCAAGACAGAGATGGATAAATGGTCTAGATAAAACCTGAAAAAAGATTAACAAATCTATCACCCAGGCCAACCGAAAAGCACAAAACACATGGAAAACCATGACACTGGGCTACAACCTGGTATCAGTGCGATGACAAAAGAAGTGGGTACTTTATTTCGATTTTCTGAGTGCAGCTGTAGTATAGTTGAACTCTACTTGGAAAATTTAATCCAGCGGTAACTCGTTCAAGTTTGTACGCCAATTCTAAGCTGAGAGATTAATTTTGTTTAAAATGATAAATTAAATATATACAAGTAAATACTAGGAACAAAGAGGAAAATACTTTTCGGCATGTTCAGATCTTGTGTTCTAAAACTTTATATTTTGTAACTTTTTTGTTTATGACCAAACATCTTAGTAAGCATTTACATTAATCACTGTGTTCATGGTAACGACACCCAACCAATTAATTTTGTTATTTTTGAAATGTTTGTCATATAATCGTGAAATCTATATATTTTTGTTTTGTTGGTTTGTGAGACAGACCTCAAGGTTTTGTTGCTAATGCCCTAAGCGAGCATGTCATTAGAGGAGATTAAGATTGTGTTGTAATTGTATGTGCTGGACTGAAAGGCAAAATTCTCACACACAGCCTAGCTGTAAGCTGCAATACACCATGCCAGTTGTCTTTTTAAGGGCAAACAAATACATAAGAAGAAAGTCTTCACACAAAAAGGAAGTTAAAAAAACAACAACAACCAACAACTGTAACACAGAGGTGGTTTTTTGTTTTGTTTTGTTTTTTTGAATGATAATTAAAATTCAGACAATGATTGCATTTTATGAGTGGACACAAGGCTGGTATCAGAAGACAACTCGACCAGCTTTTCTTTCTGCAGTGACCGACTGTTTGAAGAACACTGCTTTAAAAGTGTGAAAATGGTACTCAACGTACTTGTTATTTAAATAAAATAAAATTCTTTGCTTCGTCCCAAATCTTCCTGATTATTTTCAGGTTTACACAGTAAGAAATCCAATTCTTCCCTGATTTGTTGTTTAACTCTTTTAGTTCCAGCCCACTGTTTAAGTCTACCTTTTGCCAAAATTGTTTGAACTTTAGACTTGCAATTTTTAGATGTTAATGAGTTTAGCTAATTCACCTTTGAGACAGAAGGAGTTGAAGCAGCAGTTCAGATAGAAAAGATAACATGTAAGAGACAAACTGGAAAAGAAGTGAATGTGTACCATGTACGTATAGTGATAAACACTTGGTGAATTGTCTGGTATATAAAGTTGAAGTTATCCTGGTAAGTCACGTGACTATCCAGAACTTCTGATGATGAAACAAACAATAATGAAAAAACTTTTTTTTTCATTAAATTTAAGTGGAATGTATTCAATTTTTGTGTGTAACTCTGTGTTTATACACCTAAAAAGACACAGCAAAGTAATATAAGCGTTATCCTCAGGCGCGACACAATCTTTGGTTAATTTGAAGCCCCATCCTGGCTGTTGCCAGGGGCTGTAATATAACTTAACGGTTGAAAACAGTTTCTGGAACCTCTCCACGGGTGATCCTCATTCACATGGTGGTACTTTGTGTCACTGGGTGTTTATCGCTTTGTGAGATGTCCTGGTGGGGTAATATTTACTTATTTACAGCAAAATATGCATAGTAATAAATTGTTTGTTTCTGCATTATTTAAATTCAAAAAGCAGAAACAAATATTGCAAAAACCCCCTTACTGAATTTTGATGTCTTGAAGAACATTTAACAATATATTAGTTGACAGCATGTCTACTGTTGGTATTGCTTATGACAACAATCTGCTGGTTGCATTTTAGCTACAGTTTTGTCTTTTGTCCTAGCATAGTAGTTTGTTATATATAATAACTTGTTGAAAAATGGATCTTGGCGGTAATGTTCTCACCTGATCATTTGCACACAAAAAAAAAAAAGTTTTGTATCCTTTACAGGACGTTGCAGAACCAACCCCAACAGCCCCTGGCTGTTGTGTGGTTTTTCTAGGCAAATTTACGTCCAGTAGTTTGCCATTGCTTTCTGGACGGTCGGCTTTCTTGATACCACTGTCGAAACCAACGCAAGGCGCATAGCCTGCAGCTGGAATCGAACCTGGCATTACGAAGTGTTCGCATCGACTTAGCCACAAAGCCGACGATCATTTGCAAGGATGTTTTTAATCACATAACGAATGTGTTGAACATTTTCTTGAGGATTTTGAAATGCTGCCATATGTAAAATCTTTCTTTGAGTAATTTTGTTACAAAGCTCCCCCATGGCTGTATAAAGCATTTTACTGATTGCATTTTAAAATTTCATGTAGTAAATTGAGACAGTCTGTGCATGCAGATCTTGGGTTCATTTTTTTGGACTGCATTTGGGATCAAGAGTGAAATGCGGAGATCCCTAGGGATCATCTGAATTCTGTTAACGGAAGTGAACACGTTGAAAGGCTTGCAGCTAAAACTAGTATGGAGGATGGATGAGCAATAGAGAAGGCTGATTGATATACTGAATGCTACATCAGAAGATGCTTGTGAGAATGAAGTGATGATTTTGAAGCTGCAACCATGACCAAACTGCAAGGACAGTACGTGGAAAAGGGCAAGGCCTGACAAGAGCACTGTGCAGTAAGTTAAAGAGGAGGAACTAACTTAAAAGTTGATTTATGGAGATGTTGGGGGGGGGGGGGTAGGATCCAATCACTTATGGACTGATTGGTTTTATGTTCAGTAAGAATGACCATACAGTCCCTAACGACTGTAAGTGCAGACATTTTTTTTGAAGTTTCAGTTTTTGAAAAGGTCATTTTCAAGTGTTCAGACTTCTGTGAAGAATAAACATATTGTCTTCATTTTACAGTTTAAAAAAAAAAAATGTTATATCTGTACATTAATTATTTCTCTATGATTTGGATGATTGTCCACCTGTGATAATCACTTATTAATATCCTGACTGCCTATCAATGTTTTGCCAGAAAGGAAGAGTTAGATTTTGCATACAAGTTGTCTCTTATTATTTTTATTTTTTAAAATAATCTTTCATCTTTGAATGGAGCAGATGTGTTCAGGTACATCTTGCCAAGTATTTTGTAGATTTGTTAATGATTAGATGGATTTTGCCGCTAGTTTTTTTTTTTTCATGGGATGAAGTAGTCACTTTTAGGCCAACACTTCTCAGTTGCCTCTTGGGACATGCATAGAAGGTGCAGTGATGCAGTGTTATGCTTCCTTGAAGGGTGCTTGTAACACTGTACTATATAATACTGTTTCTTCTTCCCTCAAAATGACAGTTGGCACATTGTGTTTTTGGCTATAGCTATTAACTTGTAAAAGCAAAGAGACCCTTTCCTTAAGGATGCCTTTAAGATGTATGGGGTATATAGGCCAGACCTATCTTTTATAGACAGATGGGTGATCTGGTCAGCATCACACCGGCCACTTTTACTTCCCAGGATTTTACCTGCTACCCATTTTAGGCTGGGTCAATCTAGGAGCCAAGGTCAACGTTTTTAAAGGAAAGAAAATCCGTCTTAGTGGGCTTTTGAACTCATGACCGTCAGACCCCCAGGCGAGCATCTATCTATGGCGGCTTCCGCTAATAACTTGTGGCTGATGACTTTTCATAATGCCCCTAATACTGAATATGAATAAATTGCTGTGTTTCATTATCCCGCGTGATCACCTGAATTATGAGTGAGAATAGTGGTCTTATGGCCTAGCCATCAAGGTATTTATCTCTTGTTTTCTCCTTGCTCTTTTCTCCATCAGTCTTGCCTGTTGTCAGCAAGTTTTCCAGTCTGTTCTTTCTCATAACCTGCCCAAAATCCTTGGCCTGTCTCCATCTAATTTCTCTGATCAGTTTATGGTTTTCATATTCTCAAGGATAACTGCCTCTTTTGATTTCCCAACAGTTTGCCATGGCTCAGAACTGTGGCCGTGTCCAGCATCCATTTTGACCGGAAGTTTCTCTCACAATTACGTTGTGTATGTTTACTGCAATGCTGCTATATTTGCTCCTTTCGGTTGACACATCTATTTTTTTTTTCAAAGCATTTACTGACTGGGTTAGCTTCCCAGATAGTTTCGTGGTAAATGATGTAGCTTTTATTTTTGTGGTGTTCTTTTATGTTCCCTTATCTGCAGATGTTGTGCCTGGAGATCCCATCTAGGGCAAACGTGTGTAGACTGCTCAGCCCTCAGGGGCAGATCATGGGCATCCCTTACCATCCAAAGAGGTTTCCATAAATGCAGAGCTGACTCATGACACTGTGGTCCTGGGCTCACCCAAGGAATCTTCACATCCTGCACATGACTGTTTAGTTTAATCTCTGTATGATGAGCTTCCCACTCATCACTGGTATTCTGTTGGTAATCTTTAGTTAGTATTATGGCTATAGGGAGAATTTTCTTCTATATGATCTGAGAAAAAAATAATAATTCACCCAAATTTAGAATATTTTCCCTTTCCAACTAGTTTTTTGCATAATCCTGAAATACTAACCCTGGTTATTTGTTTCACTACCTTCGCTGCTGTTCCTATATCTTGCATAATTCTAATATTCCTAGTGATTGTTCTTGGTATTTTCCTTGGTATTTGGAGATATACTGGCAATCCAGATTTCTTTTGACTTTCTCTGCACTGCGTTACCATTCTAATGTTAGAAGAGACTCCCCCAGTCTTGGCTTGGCTGGCTGGCTGAATATTACTTGCTAGGTTTTTTTTTTTTTTTTTTAAAGATTTTTCTATGCTTGGTTTGGTTTTTGTAGCTACAATGTTTTGTGGTAGATTTAGCCAACCCCAAGGTGAAACTTACCCCAAAATGATTCTTACAATATGCCTGATATATTCAGAGTTGCTACCATTCTTTGCTCCCTGTGAAGGCCATGTTTCTACTGTTTACAAGTTGTTACAAGAAAATCAAGCAGTGGCTTGCAGAATGTTGTATTGAGGAGGGATTGCAATGAATACGATTTTTGTATTCCTTGAATTAATAATACATGTTTGTGTGTGGGACTTCAGGAAATATTTTTTTAATTTTGAAACTGAAAGCTGTGTACTTCTTACAAATGTGCTTGGGTGCTTTATTAATATCCTACCCCAAAGAGGGGAAATCCACAGGTCACAGGACAGTCTAATATTTCAGGGGGTGGTAGATAGGCTGCATGCAGTCATAGAACCTAGGCTGCACTCTCTCGTGGGACGTAGGTGGGTGGGGTTAGGGCCAGTTCCAGATGTTTTGGGGTCGTTAAAAGCAAAAAGAAAGCCGGGAAACCCAATCTTGCCACCCTCTAAAATGTTGGACCGTTCTGTGAGGTCAGCTGGGGTAGGATATTAATAAAGCACCTGTTTTTGTTATCCTTGGTATTATTATAATTATTGAATCACAGAAGCTGTCAAGTGAGTCAGTAAATATAATATGGAAAATGAAATTATAAGTTAAACAGCTTTACAAGAATACAATCATAAGTGATAAAATGGAAGCTGCAGTTAGACAGCCTTCATCCGCACACATTGCAAACACAAGAACTGAGACTGTGTGAATGTATAGTGAAAGTTCTACCACATGTCTCTGTAGGAAACCTTCCTTGTATTCTTGGTATGTGTGTGGGTGATATTCTGGCGTGATTTAGGATTGATTGATGCTTTGTTTTACCATGTATTTATTTGTATTCAACAGTGGGTTGATGTGAGTTGCAGGGTTATATTCTTCACAGTTGTGAGAGCTTTCAATAAACACATTATAATATCACACTTGTGTCTTTAGTTGTGTCCATGAAATGTTTGTAATAATGAGCTGGCATCAGCACACAAAAATTACTAATGTTAAAAAAAAAAAAATGGTTACACAGCAATCCATCCCTTTCGCTACGTACCTACCTATATCTATTGATCTATGTGTATGTAGGTCTGTCTGCCTCTATCTGTCTGCCTACCCACCCACCTATCCTTCCACCAGCTCATCCCACCATCCATCCCTTTCGCTACCTACCCCTAACTATCTGTCAACCCATTTATCCACCCCCATACCTATCTATCTATCTACCTGTTGTCACAGAACCCTGTGTCATTGTGACCATCAAATGCACTGGACAATGTTTTTATCCTTCAACCCGCCCAGTCAACATATTTTTTTATAAAGACCCACATGCCAATTTAGGAAATGTCCAACAAAACAACAATCTATACAGGTCAAATTCAGTTCAAAGCAGAAAAACTGTTCTGAAAAACTCAGTGATGTCAACCAATCAGATAGATTGCTGCTTTCTTCAAATATATTGAGGTTGACATCTAAAGATTTATGGAGAAGAAAGAAGATGAAAAATAAAGTAGTAGAAGAAAAATAAGTCTTTTGTTACACAAATCTACATTATGTTAATATATTTTCATAACAACATATTTAGTAACACATGCATAGTTTTATCTGATGATAACCTTTATTCATTCATTTATTTGTTGTCCTATTGTGCCATTATACTCATATATCATATAGGGCTTGCAGCCTATTATCCATTTCATTCTGTCCAGTGCAGTTCCTTCGACATCATGGAATGAATCCAGACACCCAACTCTAGATTCTGACCTCAAAGTTCACTTTTGAGTCTCTTATGGACACCATATATCTTCATTTCTTCCAGTGTCGTCACTGTTAATTTATTTTCAAGATGGCTTGAATGCAGTGCCATTTTTTTCTGTTTTAAAACATAAGTAAACCTTCCAGTATTTTTATAGTAACATATTTAATAACATGTTCATAGTTTATGTGACGGTAAATCTGGCAACAAACAAAATTGTTGTGCCAAACTAAGAACATCCTTTCTCTCCGTTTCATTCATACCCCTCTCTTCCTTTCCTTTGTGACACATATACGTATGCATGAATGTGTGCACATATACACACACACACATATGCACGCAAGCAGGCATGCACACACACACATGAACATTGAGAGATTTAAATGTATGTACATAGTAATATAAAAGTAAAGGACCCTTTCTTGGCATATTGGGCATATGATGTTACACTCAATTTTGTAGATAATTTGGCTTTTGATGGGTGTTGTAATAAGTACCACTTTGAAATGCCTTTACTTCTCAGGACACCATCTGGTTCCTTTTTTAGAACTAGGTTGATCCGAGAGCCATATACATTCTGACAACAATCTCACGTAATGTGAGTGGACACACAAACACAGAAAATGTTATATTTTATATATACAGCAGCACAAAATACAGTCATATTTAAAAAATGTTGCATAAAGTTAAAAAGTGTCTTGAAAGTGTTACTGAATATTAATACACGACTGTGACTGCAGAGCTTTTTTTGAGACAAAAACGCCAGTATTCACCACAAAGTGTCTAAGAAAAGCGCCAGTAGTCACTACAAGTGTCTATTACTGCAGCACAGAAAAAAATGGTGCCTTAAAAAGGTGCTGGTACTGTGTACTGCCAAAAAAAAAAAAAAAGGTCCTGCCTGATTCTGATTGCTTTATGGCTTTCAGGTTTGTGTACGTGTTAAAAAAAATTCAGGTTACACTGGGTTCAGTTTCCCTGGTCGATGGTTATTTACAATTAAAATGTTCTTTTGTAGGTTTTTTCGGACAATGTTACGAGAGTCACACCACAAGAGAGTTCGATGCCTCACCATTAGTATTCTCAAAGACAGTAGTGGGTACACGTAGCCAACCATCACTGTGGATAAGGCATACCCAATTTTTTGGGGAGACCATTGTGACTGAAAAAATTAATTAAGCAGTGGATCGCAAACTGTTCCTTCCCAGGCTTAACGACAAAAGTAGATATACACATGTTTCAGAATCAGTACTCTTCGATTGTTGCTGAAGATGGGGACAGAGAGCTTATGGGAGTGTCCCAAGTGCTATGATGTTGATTCTTAATTCAACATTCTATATATATATATAATATATATATATATATATATATATATATATATATATATATATATATATATATATATATATATATATATATATATATATATATATATGTGTGTGTGTGTGTGTGTGTGTGTGTGTGTGTGTGTGTGTGTGTGTGTGTGTGTGTGTGTGTGTGTGTGTGTGTGTGTGTGTGTGTGTGTGTGTGTGTGTGTGTGTGTGTGTGTGTGTGTGTGTGTGTGTGTGTGTGTGTGTGTGTGTGTGTGTGTGTGTGTGTGTGTGTGTGTGTGTGTGTGTGTGTGTGTGTGTGTGTGTGTGTGTGTGTGTGTGTGTGTGTGTGTGTGTGTGTGTGTGTGTGTGTGTGTGTGTGTGTGTGTGTGTGTGTGTGTGTGTGTGTGTGTGTGTGTGTGTGTGTGTGGTGTGTGTGTGTGTGTGTGTGTGTGTGTGTGTGTGTGTGTGTGTGTGTGTGTGTGTGTGTGTGTGTGTGTGTGTGTGTGTGTGTGTGTGTGTGTGTGTGTGTGTGTGTGTGTGTGTGTGCGTGCGCGCGTGTGCGTGTGCGTGTATATATATATATATATATATATATATAAAAAATCAACATGGTTGGCAAGGCGATGAACAGTGTTTGCTGTTATTCCAATGCCACCACACCATTCCTGCATTCAACTCTGGTACAGAAAAAGCATTATGCTGACATGACAGGTCACAGCGCCATCTGTCATCTTGGATGTGAATGATGCCGAGCCCAGATAGCCAGATCCCTGTTGACACATCTTCACCCTGTAAACAAAATAAATGCAAGAGGAGTTTCAAACAAACCAAACTCAAACACAAAACAAATGTAATTCAAAAAACAAGAAGGAGGTCCAGGACTCTTGTCATAAAGCAGCATGGTGCTGCGAGGAGGTACAAGGGGATTTGGCCATCGCACGACACTCAGGGGAAAGATGAGACGGATATACAATAAGAAAGTTAATGGTACTATCGGAATTTTAACTCTTCACTTGCTGCTGAAGATGAGAACGGAGCGCTTATGGGGATGTCCTAAGTGCTGTGATAAGTAAAAAAAGTAAAAAAGTAAAGTTCCCTTTTCACGCCTTTCGGCGCATCGGGCATATGGGCAGAGCGTCCTATATTTTTACAGACCATCAGCACTCTGTGGGTAATGTGGTCAGCATTACGCCGGCTGTCTTTACTTTCCCAGGACAGCCCATCCTGGTACCCATTTTAGGCTGGGTCGACCTGCGACGTCCCATACCACGATAAAATCCACGCAGCCTGCAGTGGGTTTCGATCGCGGTATGCTGGCTTACGAGTCGGACTCGCAACGCCTTAGTCACGGACGCCGCACAAAATGTGATGCCGACTCTTAATTCAACATTGTTTTAAGATCATTATCAATACCAGCACTGTGCTACCAGTGCCAGACTTGGACATTTATCAAAGGTTAGCCTACGTCAATGTTTATACAATAGATCAACATAAGTAACCCATAAGTGTTCAGCTCTACTTCTAACTCAAGCCAGAGCCTGTAAAAATCTCAAAGCAGTGCACAAAATCCATTGCACCAGCGAGGATCCTGAAATACTTTGGGTAGATTTTAAACTCTAAATTTTGCCAGGGCAGCGCCGTTAGGCTACTCTTTACGTTTACCAACTGCAGGGTTTTTTTTTTTTTTCATGCGCAACAATGCACACGGCGAAGTAAAATTAATACATTGGAAATGAGATGCCTGAGAAAAGCCGCCAACCTAATCATCCGAGACAAAGTTAGCAATGATATCTGTATGTGAATCTATGCATTCTTACATCCCTTACGTCCTTCTTAGGACGTAATATTTTGTTATTTGAAGCCCCACTCTGGCTTTTGCCAGGGGCCGCAATATAGGCAGGCCATCAATATGGCCAATTGTCTGAACGCGGTTTCTGGGACCTCTCCACGGTGATCCTCATCCACATGATGGCACTTTGTGTCATCGGGTATTTGTCGCTTGTGTGATGACCTTGTGGGGTAGAAAGTCAGTCAGTCAGTCAGCAATGATATTAAACAAACTGTTGGAACAACACCATGTAGTAAATTCTTTGAGAAACTGGAGATCAAATGGTTTAGTCACTAGTAAGAATGCAGCCCGAACAACTACCAAAGCATGAGCTACACGTGAAACATAACAATTTTCCTTTAAGCGGTATGTAGGTAGTTGTACCCGACCAGGACATCACACAAGCTATAAACACTCAGTGACACAAAGTGCCACCATGCGAATGAGGATCACCCGTGGAGAGGTCCCAGAAACCCCTTTCAGCCGTTTGGCCATATCTATGCCCCGGCTATATTCAGGGCCCACGGCAGAAGCCTGGGTGGGGCTTCAAATAACAAAAAAATTGCATCCCACGAGGGGACGACATAGTTAACTTTAAATGAATGGAACAACCACACTAAAAAATACTGTTCATTGTATGCAACTAACATAAGCAATAGCTGGACACCGAAAAACAAAGTTACCTGAAATTTTTGTAGTAGGTTTTTATTCTCAACGAGCCACGAATGAATCTTGTTCGATACTATGTATCCAGATCCACATGCAAATTTGGGATAAACAGCGCTGGAGAAAGTTGGTTCTCGCCATTTCCCGTGTCTTTCAACAGCCCAATTCTTTCTGAAACTGTGGCGAAAAAATATAAGGGAGAGAATAAACAAATCAGCCCTAAATATTATAATTACCTCCCTTAAATTGTTCTTCTAGGCTTGAAATTTAGGTTGACTTATGCGTCTCGAGGAAGACCAGTTATAATTTTACGTTCATTGCTTCAGCGATTAAGTTGTTTGAGCTTAAAAGCTACAGTATCGAAGCACCATCTCCATGAGGCCACAATTAAACAAGCGTGCATGCTCGTAAATAGTAGTAGTACTTTTACCCCCACCAGAACATCACACAAACTATAAACACCCGATGACACAATGTGCCACCATGCGGGTGAGGATCACCATGGAGAGGTCCCAGAAACCGCGTTCAGCCTTTAGGCCATATTTATTGCGGCCCCTGGCAAAAGCCAGAGTAGGGCTTTAAATAACGAAAAGTTCCTTCGTAAAAAAGACGAGAAATAATACATAGGTGTGGAGAATTGTAAATGACTGACTTTCTACCCCACCAGGACATCACACAAGCCAAAAACACCCGATGACACAAAGTGCCACCATGTGGATGAGGATCGCCGTAGAGAGGTCCCAGAAACCGCGTTCAGACAATTGGCCATATTTATGGCCTGCCTATATTGCAGCCCCTGGCAAAAGCCAGGGTGGGGCTTCAAATAACAAAAGATGTTGTCATAGAAAGGACAAAATTGGGTATGAGCTCTGTAAATGACTGACTGACTGACTTTCTACCCCACCAGGACATCACACAAGCCAAAAACACCCGATGACACAAAGTGCCACCATGTGGATGAGGATCGCCGTAGAGAGGTCCCAGAAACCGCGTTCAGACAATTGGCCATATTTATGGCCTGCCTATATTGCAGCCCCTGGCAAAAGCCAGGGTGGGGCTTCAAATAACAAAAGATGTTGTCATAGAAAGGACAAAATTGGGTATGAGCTCTGTAAATGACTGACTGACTGACTTTCTACCCCACTAGGACATCACACAAGCGATAAACACCCGATGACACAAAGTGCCACCATGCGGATGAGGATCGCCGTGGAGAGGTCCCAGAAACCGCGTTCAGACATTTGGCCATTTGTATGGCCTGCCTATATTGCGGCCCCTGGCAAAAGCCAGAGTAGGGCTTCAAATGACAAAAAATTTCGTCCTAAAAAGGACGAAATTGGACGTGGAACATGCCACTCTGTAAATGACTGACTGACTGACTTTCTACCCCACCAGGACATCACACAAGCGATAAACACCCGATGACACAAAGTGCCACCATGCTGATGAGGATCGCCGTGGAGAGGTCCCAGAAACCGCGTTCAGACATTTGGCCATATTTATGGCCTGCCTATATTGCGGCCCCTGGCAAAAGCCAGAGTAGGGCTTCAAATGACAAAAAATTTCGTCCTGAAAAGGACGAAACTGGTTGATTAATATACACTCTGTAAATTGGATTGGATTGGATTTTTTACCCCACCAGGACATCACACAAGCGATAAACACCCGATGACACAAAGTGCCACCATGCGGATGAGGATCACCGTGGAGAGGTCCCAGAAACCGCGTTCAGACATTTGGCCATAATGATGACCTGCCTATATTGCGGCCCCTGGCAAAAGCCAGAGTGGGGCTTCAAATAACAAAAAATTACGTCCTAAAAAGGACGTAATGATTGGGGTAATATGTAAACTCTGTAAATATTGAGTATGGGGAGAAGTGGGTCAAAGTGGCCTACGAATAATGGGGCTCTTGTGCAGGGTTCTAATTACAAGGTCCGACAATTAAGTAATGAGACTAATTGCATAAAAATTAAAATAATCAACAGTTGAAGATATAACCTGTATTTTATTCAAAGTAAGGCCCTTGTGCATTGAATACAGCAAGTGGTACGATTTAACAAACACTGGGACGACCTCTGTAGTTCCTATGTTGTTATGGCCCTTGAAGTTGATGTTACGGCTCTTTGGATGTCGTCAATATCGTTAAAGAAGCATCATTTCAATCGTAACTTGAAGTTTGGGTATTGAAAATAATAATAAAGGGAGACAATTATGGAGAATAGAGTGGGAGGCTGAGAACACACACTTGGGCCAAAAATTTTTGTTTTGATGATGTCTCTTGGGTATTTAACCCGCTGATGTTTTTGGTCATCAGACAACGAATGGGGTACAAACCGACAATCAACTTATTTCTTGCCAAAATCTTGCGCTAAATGTTATGAATGGTCTTTCTATTAACACCAAATTCATCTGGCATCATCCACAGTAAAACAGGGATCTTCTTGTATCCGAACTCTGAATTTTGCAGTGAGTTTATAATTAAGAACATAAATTTGGCGTCCACTTCTAGGTGCATTAGAAATCATTTATGCACCACGTTGAACCGTGAATACCACTTACAAATTTGTGCACGAGATAAACAATTATCCCCATAAACTTGTTGCATTATTTCAATTGTTTCAATGGCGTTTTTTCTGGGTTTTAAAAATAATTTTATGTTAGCTTTTTGCTCTGTGCTGATTACGTAATTTTTTTTTTTACGGGTATAAAAATTTGACATCTTTCAACATGCGTCAAATATTTACATTACATTTTTACAGGTATGTAAGCTAAAGATCAGGAGAAGGAGGGGGTACAAAAACACAGGAGGCAGACGGGGGCGGGAAAGGGGGTGAGAGACCGAAAAGGAAATACAGAGGGCCACTCATTATTTCAGCAAATTTTTGCTATCGCCACTTCAAAATATAATCACATTTTTACATTTATAGCGGCAATTTACCCTTTTTCGTGGCATGTTAAAATATTACATTCAGAAAAAGGTACATTGCATCAACTTGTTTAGGAGAGTGGAAAACACAGAGGGACTTTACGAACATATAAACTAACATCGGAGAAAAAAAAAAGGGACACGACCACGTAAGCGGACAGGGGCAGGGAAGCAAAGGATGACAGTTAGGGCCACTCGTCACATTTACATTTGCCAGCGTAACGCGGTCTGGCAAGTAGTGCAACGGTCCGTATCCATCTTCCCTTGAAACCCCACCAGGACTTCGCACAGGAGGTAAACACCCGATGACACCGAAGTGCCACCATGTGGGCGAGAATCACCCGTGGAGTGGTCCCAGGAACCGCGTTTCGCCCTAAGCATATTTATTGCAACTCTGTGCTACCAGTGCCAGACATGGTCACTCACAACAAACCATAAAAGAAAATTAGTAACCACGGAAATGAGATGTCTGAGAAGGGCTGTAGGAGTGACCATAAGAGATAAGATCAAGAATGAGATCATAAGAGAACAAGTCGGCACAGAACCAATTCTGGATTACATACAAAGACAGCAAGTGAAATGGTTTGCCCACTAAGAGAGAATGCCTCGTGACACCATACCATACAAAGCATACATGGAAAGAGAAGAAGGACGTAGAGCACGGGGTAGACAAAGAACAAGATGGAAGGATAACATCAGAGAAACTCTACAACAGCACGATGTGCCTATGGTCGAGGCAGCCAGAAGAGCTAGAAACAGAACCTTATATATCCCTCGACACCCATAGCGGTGAAAGAGGAAGTGAAGAAGAAGAAGAAGATTTTTTTTTAAATATCGTAAATGTTGTTTAATTTTAATTTAAAAAATATTGTATATTATGGTTTATTATTGTTTTATATTTTGAAATGCATATATATTAGGGTACCAATGCTGCCTCGACACATGCGCATATTAATTAATTAATTTCCTTTGGCTACACTGGTTCTGTTCATGTTTAGCGAGTTACATACTTTTTTTTCACCCCAGTGGGTGACCTAGAAATAAAAGGCAAGTGTGTGTGTGTGTATGTGTGTGTGTGTGTAAGAGTGTGTGTGTGTGTGTGTGGGAGGGGGGGGGGTTGGGACGTGCTGTTTTCAGCTCAAAATATTACTAGGATGTCCCGTTTTCAGCTCACAATATTACTAGGATGTCCCGTTTTCAGCTCACAATATTACTAGGATGTCCCGTTTTCAGCTCACAATATTATTGGGATGTCCCGTTTTCAGCTCGCAATATTACTGAAATGTCCCGTTTTCAGCTCACAGTATTACTCGGATGTCCCATTTTCAGCTCACAATATTACTTGGATGTCCTGTTTTCATCTCAAAATATTACTGGGATGTTCCGTTTTCACCTCAAGATATTAATATGGTTAATCTAAGTACAATAGAGACCACGTGTGGTGCAAGTAGAATGATGCCTCTGTCGGCTTGATTTGTGAACTCAAAACCAAACAACAAGTTTGGAACAAAGCATGTTGCCGAAGTTGCCAGCTAAAAAGAGCAGTGCTCGTCAGTCCGCCTGTCAAAGCTTCCCTCTTAGACCCGCTGCCAAGGGCCTGGTGTCTTCTTCCTTTTCTTCTTTTGTCTTCTCAATGATACCAGGTTGTAGCACAGTGTCGTGGTTATCTGTATTTGTCTTGCGCTTCTCGGGTGGCTTGAGAGATAGGTTTGTTCATCTTTTTGCAGGTTTCAGCTACACCATTCATCCTTCTCTTTCTTGGTCGTCCTCTCGCCTGCCTCCGAGATGTTTTACTGTAAAAAATCTCATATGCAGTCTAGTCTGGCTGCATTCTCACTAGATGGCCGAAACATTTCATTCTTTGCCAGTCGTTATAATCCAGACATAGCCTTATTCCAACTGTCTCTCTAATGCTGGTATTCGTAACACTGTCTCCTCTACTGTGGTTTGTGAGGGCCTGCCTGGTGAGCCCTGCCATAACTTAAAGTTTTCAGGCTGCATTTCCTCCACCTCAGAAAAAGGCTAGTTTCCTTCCTACCTCGACTGTCCCAAGCTGTTGGCACAAGTGTAACGCCAGGTTTAGTAGACGCTACCAAGGGCCTGGTGTCTTTTTCCTTTTCTTCTGTTGTCGTCTCAACGATACCAGGTTGTAGCCCAGTGTCATGGTTATCTGTATTTGTCTTGTGCTTCTGGGTGGTTTGACCTTCCGGTCAAAATGGACGCTATGCAGGGCCACTTTTTGGAGCCGAGACAGATTTTTTGCTTCTGCCGGACGGTGGCCGATGCATTTTAGCTCCATTTGAAGACTGGATATAGTTTCGACGCCCAGCTTCTGAGTTGAATGCATGGCGTGACACTGTGAGCTGCTGATTTTATTTAGAACGTTTTTTCGACTTTGACCAACGTGGCAGTGTAAATTGTAGATTCAGAAAATGGCGCGATGCCTGTCGTCGCAATGTTTGTGGTGCCCGTATGTGGTTAAAATTGATGGCGTGGGCAGCTGCTGATCTGTTGGTGACTTCTGCTACCATCAATGATGAATTGCATTTCTAATCTCGGACTGTGTGTTAGCACTTCGAATGGCTACCGTATGCTTTAATGCGTGTGTATGCTAGATATGCTGAGACAGCAGTCTGTCAATCTTCCCACAAGGGACTGTTTTTCGTTGGCACAGGAGCGGAGCAAAGATGGTGTGACCCGTTTGCTATGAAGCTGAAATAAGACTACCAGACTAACAGACGATAGAAGAAGAGCTGGCAGAACTTTCATACTAGAGACAGAATTGCAGATATAGAGAATTCATTCAAGCTAACGAATCAAGAACAAAAAAGAAATAAACAAACACAGAATCGGCGAATGATCACCGTCTAGAATACATTGTAGAATCCCGCTTCCCCCTCCCCCTCCCGCTACCCCTAACATTATTAATAATAAAAAGACTTATGTCTGATCAGATTCTTCGACACAAAGAAACTGCGAAAGATAGATCTGGTGAATATTCAAGAAAAAAGGGAGTAGCCTGGAAAAAAAACACACACACACACACACACACTCTAAAAAACGAAAAGTGTACTTAGATCTATCAGTTTAAAGATAAGTGGAATGAAAGAGAATGAAATAATAAATGAATGATTGAATGAATCCAGAGCTGATAAATCACAGCGCATGTGCTCCGTCTTCGTCCTCAGCAGCCAGTGAAAAGATTCCATAACGATGGCGCCAGTTGCTAGCTGATTAGAAATCCGCCTAACGGTTTGCCCTGCAGGTAAACAATCGTACGGATCCATTGCTCACTCCCAGCTGAATCAGATCTCAGTTATGGATACTATGTTCCCCGTGTGGGTTCCGGGCCCCATTGTGGGGTAAACAAGAATAGACCCACTGCCTACCCAAAATACTGTCGTAAAAGTCGACTAATTTTGACTTTGAAGTCGGAGTGCATCTGACTGAGAGGCAAGGAACCAACAGTCTGTATTCAAGTGAATCAGATCTGTAAAACTAATGCACATGCAACACACAGTGTTCTGGAGCAGGACTGCAGTTCAGAAGTGGACGAACAACCAGAAATTTCCGTCAGAGTGTACAGCTGGTGAAGGCGAAGAAGAAGAAAAAGAAGATATCATGTCGCACTGTCCACTTTCTACCAGTGAGCTTTCACCAGGTCTGCTTTATGAAATTAGGGAAAGGTACACACGAGAGAGCTTAGGAGCTGTGAGTTCGACTCGTAATTCCAACGTACCAATTCCAGTGGATTTTTTATCATGGTATGGGACGTCGCAGGTCGACCCAGCCTAAAATGCTGACTACATAACCCACCTAGTGCTGATTGGTCTCTAAAAATATGGGAGCTTTTCACATGTACCTGATATGCCTAAAGGCGTGAAAAGGGATCTTTACGTACTTAAACGAGAGAGAGAGAGAGGGAGAGAGAGAGAGAGAGAGAGAGAGAGAGAGAGAGAGAGAGAGAGAGAGAGAAAGAAGAGAGAGAGAGAGAGAGAGAGAGAGAGAGAGAGAGAGAGAGAGAACGAACGAACGAACTTTATTTTCAAAGGGTCACAAATTGGGCACGCAGGCTCGTCTTACATTCGGCCCTTCCAGTCAACCATCTTTCGCACAGCAGTTGTATTGAGAGAGCCGGCTTCCTGTAGCGGCTAACGGCTCCCCGGATGATTCAAAGCTTCGTGGGTTCAGGTCTAACAGAGCAGATTTTATAAAAAATCACGGTGGCTGCGCAGGTCGACCCTGTTTAAATGGGTACCACGTAAAGTCCTGGTAAGTAAAGGCGACCGGTGTGATATTGACCACATCACCCTCTCGGTGCCGATATAGGACTAGCCCTACATGACCAATAAGCACCAAGGCGCGGAAAAAGGTCAATTACACACAACAGACAAAACATATCATGACAGTTATCAGGAAGCTTCAAGTCAGCCAAGGGGCTGAACTTCTGATTACAAAAAAGCTTCTTAATGGTGGGAGTCGCCGGGGCGGAACGGCTAGACGCTTGCCGCGGATCGGAAGGTGGTGGGTTCGCTTCCTGGCGGAGCCAGACTTTTTTCAAAAATGACCTTGGCTCCCAGGTCGACCCAGCCTTGAGTGGGTACCGGGTGCAGTCTCAGGACGTAGAGGCGGCCGGCGTGATGCTGACCACATCACTCATCTTGTGCCGACTGGTCTATAAAATATAGGTCTATCCCTATATGCCCTATACGCCTAAAGGCGCGAAAAAGGGACCTTTACTTAAAATGGTAACCACCAAAATCAGCAACCCCAATTACAAATTTACAGATAGCACACACAATGTGGTGTGATTTGCTTGACCTCTTTTTTGAGGGGAAAGGGGGAGGGGGAGGGGAGGGCAGATTCACAGCATGTCGTAAAAGACTTTTAAGTGTTTGCTGAAATCAGATTTGCTGTACCTAAAAACGCAGATATCGCAGACTAGATGTAAATCACGACAAGGCGGGCCAACTGCCCTTTGAAGTGTAACCGCTGAAGAAAAAGAAGAAAGGGAGAGGACAAGAAGAAGAAGGAGGAAGAGAAGAAGAAGAAGAAGAAGAAGAAGAAGAAGAAGAAGAAGAAGAAGAAGAAGAAGAAGAAGAAGAAGAAGAAGAAGAAGAAGAAGAAGAAGAAGAAGAAGAAGAAGAAGAAGAAGAGGAGGAGGAAGAAGTAATTATGCAAGCAAGAGAATCGTACCCATTAGAAAAATTAGCAGGTACCACATGGAGTGCCAACTCCAGAATCCGGAAACAAGTATATACTGGAGCAGTCAGGCCAGTCATGGAATATGCCTCCACTGCATGGACTGCAGCAGCCAAGACAACAATGGGAAAACTAAACAATATGGGATTGAGGATTGTTCTAGGAGCCATACCCCCCTCCCCCCCCCCCACCCCCATTTAGAGAGATAAAGAGTACAGCTGATATTGAACCACTCGAGCTCAGACGACTATACAAAACTCTTACAGAATGAGAAATC
>CAJHNH020002458.1:0-27500 GCA_905116865.2 Candidula unifasciata | reverse complement strand
CCCCTTCTTCTTCCCCTTCTTCTTCTTCTTCTTCTTCTTCTTCTTCTTCTTCTTCTTCTTCTTCTTCTTCTTCTTCTTCTTCTTCTTCTTCTTCTTCTTCTTCTTCTTCTTCTTCTTCTTTTTCTTTTTCTTTTTCTTTTTCTTCTTCTTCTTCTTCTTCTTCTTCTTCTTTTTCTTTTTCTTTTTCTTTTTCTTTTTCTTCTTCTTCTTCTTCTTCTTCTTCTTCTTCTTCTTCTTCTTCTTCTTCTTCTTCTTCTTCTTCTTCTTCTTCTTCTTCACTTTTACTTATTATTTCACTACTACACCATCTTTATCTTCTTCTACTCATCTTTCTCATGTTTCATTTCGTCGTCCTTCTTCTTCTTTATTCTTTTAATAAAATATACAGGTAATGAAATATTCAGATAAATCATTATTATGCTTCTGCTCCTCCTCCTCCTCCTCATTATCATCATCACGATCATCATCATTATCCTCATCTTCTTCTTCTTTTCCTCGTCTTATTTTTAAACCCCTTAACCCCTCTTCTTTCTCTTTTCACCCTTTGACCTCATTCCACTCACCTTTCTCCAATAATCGACATCCTTCTTCCACATCTCCTATCCCTTTCCCTCCTTAAATGCACTAAAACGTTCATTAATATGCTATGCCTGTCTTAATATAACCCGTCAATTCGCAGCTAGCCCACAGGCGGATGTTAGCAATAGTTTCTAAACGCCACGGCCGATAGAGGAAACATCCAAGCCGCTATGATTATTTCCAAATTGAAAGATTAACCGCGATTAAGCCGAAGCCATTCCATTAATTGCTGGCGCTTAAAAATGTACCCAAAAAAACTTGTACAGCTATTGGAAATACAGATTATAGGGCACATTTAAATTCTTATTTAAGTTGGCCTATTACATCCGTTATATGTCTGAGCTATTATTCATAAAACAAGCTAAGAATTCTACGCCATATTTGGTTGAATCCTTATTATGATTGTCAATTATTTTAACTATGTTTTATTATACACTAATTAAAATTGGGAGGTTGTTTTACTGTAACTGCGCATTTAAATGCACACTTTGTTATGTTTAGGATTAGGTTTTATGGTTTATGACTTTTTGATCGTATGACATTTTAATGCATTTTGTGCATTCAAATCCAAATGTTGTTAAAACTACGCGGTTATGTGTAAATATATTTTGAACTTTTTCTTCCACTACGCATTTCTACACCCTCTATTGCGTGTGTACGTGTGTGTGTAGAAGAAGAAGAAGAAGAAGAAGAAGAAGAAGAAGAAGAAGAAGAAGAAGAAGAAGAAGAAGAAGAAGAAGAAGAAGAAGAAGAAGAAGAAAATGATATTTTTGAAACTGATCTAGATAAGCACTGTTTAATCTTTTCAGGTATCTTCACTCTTGTTTCCGCGCCTTTCATCTCTTCTGATTCAAACCCTGTTTGCTGTCGTGGCGTATTCCAGTTTTCCCTTCTTATTGCGAGGGCTGCGTGGTCTTGAGGCATGGTGTCCGCCTCCAGTGCTAGAGCGCTCGAGTTCAGGCCCCAGTAAAAGCTGGGATTTTTTCAAGTGGACTTCCAGTAATTTCCCCGGGTCTCTGGGTAATGAGATCAAACGCCCGTGTGTACTGTTGCGCGCGAAAAAATCCGTTGGCAGTTGGAAATCGAAAAGAGTAGCCTAACGGCGCTGCTTGGCAAAATTTGGAGTTAAAATCTACCCAAAATATTTCAGGATTCTCGACTGTGCCACGGAGCCCGTGGACTGTGCTGAGCTACTTCGGACTCAGACTTGAGTTAGAAGCAGAACGGAGCCCTTATGAATTACTACCCTTGTGCCACGATTTTGATCCGTTGTTCAAACCTCAAACGCGCCTAGAGAACAACAGTTAAAGTTGACAGGATCCACCTTACTGAACTGGGTTTTATTCCATATGACCCGATCTCTCACTCTCTCTTTCTTCCCTCTCTCTCTCTCTCTCTCTCTCTCTCTCTCTCTCTCTCTCTCTCTCTCTCTCTCTCTCCGCAGAACGGTTGTGTGGAAAGAATCACACAAAACATGATCTTCCTATCTACAGCGACGAACCCCAAGGATCTCCTTAAAATCTGCACCCGTAAACCGAGTGAAGCAACCTTAAAAACGAACCCACGACCTTCATAGCGTGAGGCAAAAGGCTCGACAACATCGCCTGACTCCTAAAGTATGTGCCCAAAGGCTATTACCACATGCACGGAACAACGCATCAAAGGGTGGCGATCAGGCCTTCATTTTTCAACTCTTTCAGTACTAAGTAACTCACCATGTGTGCATTGGTTACTTCTGATAGATGACGGGTTTCTAAACACTCGTGTTCCCTGTATAGCTGCCATTACCCTTGCTGTTCTGAACGCTACTGTAGATCTTTGAATCCGAAGGATCGCGACAAGCGCTATTTTGTAACCACCCAGTGGTCCAGTCAACGCGTGACTCGTTCAATTTTTAACACTGACCAGTATAAAAGCGCGAACCAATATGGTACGCATTTATTACATTTACGTCTATTGACACGCCAGTAGACGACTTCGTCGCAGCCCCGACATTATTAGGATCTGTCTCCTTTGATCCATCAATCCTACAGGAGTCATTTTCATGGCTTTTGGTGGCGTGCAATACTAAGCCGTTTTATATAGCACACATAACCTAGTCACAATTGTAACCTAAAGCTCTCCACTTCGGAATGCTGGTTAAAAGTAACAATGTTTTTGTTTTATTTTTCCATCAAAGCACCAAGTCAAGAGACGTATTTTTTTGGGTTGGTTATTTTAAAGCCCATCCCTGCCTGGCTCGCTAGCGCAGTTGGTTAAACCGGACTGCGCAGCGACCTGGTGACGAACTCCATGTGTTCGGGGTTTCCGCCGGGGGGTAGGCAGAAAAGCCACATGTCTCCCAGATTTACGGCATCTATCATGAAATCAAGGCCGAAGGGTTGCGATATCCATAGTACCGAGCTAAAGGGTTAACAACTCATGGTTTCTGGATACTTAAAAAACAAACAAAACAACTTAACTCTGGCTACAGTCGGCGGCCCCAATATAACCTAACGATTCAACGGGGGTTTTGGGACTTGCCCTCGGGGATACTCATCCGAATGATGACACTTTGTGTCAGCACTGTGCGCCACGTGGTGTTAATCTCTTGATGGGCGGTCCTGATTGGGTTGAACGTCACTCATTTTAACATCTCTTCCTGTTGTGTTCGCCTTTAATAACGTTTGTGCGTTGTGTTGTGGTTTACAGCTAGGCTGCGATATATGTGCCTGGTTCAGGTAACGAAGTCGGGCCCAGAAAGAGAGTTACAAGCACCATGTGCCTTTTCGACCCAACTCTGTTCCTTTAAGCAAAACTCTAATTAATCGTCTTTCACAAGAAGTCGACACTCTTGCCTAACTTCAATCCCACTGTGTGGATTAAGTTCAAAATAAGAAGAATGTAATTAATATCGTTTCCAAACGCTACCTCTAGTTTCTAATGGAAGCTATTAATAAATCTGACAATTTTTCCACTAAAGTCAATCCCTTGAACCTAATTAGAATTAGCAAACTGTTCCCCAGCCATTTTTTGTATTGCCTCCGCAACGTCACCAGCCTGTACTCGAATGGCTTCCCATTTGGATAAAATCACAATATCGTTTATGATACATTCGCGGGATTGGTCGATTTGGAAATAGTCCAGTCACATGACTAATACAATTAACTCCCCCGTATTTACACACAGGAAGTCGCGGTTGCTCAAGGTCATCAAGGCAGAGCTGTCGAAATTTGTTTGGGAATAGTACTATAAAAATAGCAACACACATCAAAAGGTACCACATTAATAATTTATAATTAACAAAAAGGACCCGTTAAAACTCTTTCACACAACCGCCCCCTTTCCCTTCCCTACCCACATTGGTTAACGGTGTAATTGATCATAATTAAAATGTGGGTTCTTGATACGTTAGTCTCCCCACCAAATGTAGGTCAACCCCATTGATAAGTTTGTTGGACTAGTCTACCGTGGTCGAGGTTATGGGTGTCGCCGTATGTTGTTTTCTGGCATTTACGTTTTTATTGCGAGAAAGAGACGGCCTGTGATATAGGTTTTGTCCCTCTCTAGGGTAATAGTGTGTTAGACCCAGTATCTAAATGTTTTTATAGTGTTAAAAGCTCTGGCATGGTGAATCAGCGCCAGTGCGGAATAGCCCCGAGACCTTGTGTGAAAGTCGGACCGCTCGAGGCCAACTTATCAGAAGTGAGGTAGGCTTGAGGGCGACCAATCAGAAGCGAGCTAGTGTGTTAATGAGGAGACCAACGTATTAGTAACCGAAATTTGTCCCTCCACAGATTGCCGTAACATTTGTTTCCCGCATAGTTTGTTGCAAAGTTTGCTGGCTTCCAGGTGGTGAAATTATTGTCCCGGAATAATAGCTTTCATCGAATCAATGCATTTATTGCTAAAGTCTTCAAATAAGAGTGATTTTTAAAAAATAATCATATTATTGTTTAGCAGAGGCAATTCTTTCTGCAGCTGCAGACGAATGAAATAAGGACAAAAGGTTAGTTTGGTTGCGTATCCTTTACAGGACGTTGCAGAACCAACCCCAGCAGCCCCTGGCTGCTGTGTGGTTTTTCTAGGCAAATTTACGTCTAGTAGTTTGCTATTGCTTCCTGGACGGTCGGCTTTCTTGATACCACTGTCGAAACCAACGCAAGGCGCATGGCTCGCAGCTGGGATCGAACCCGGCACACCGGCATTACAAAGCGTTCGCAGCGACTTAGCCACAGAGCCGACAATGACAAAAGACTAAACATAAATAAAGATACTAATGGAAAACAACTCTCACCTCCAAATTTCTCGTAAGAAATTGTAAATGCAAAATGTTTTTTTTTTTTTCTTTCTCTTTTCTCAGGATGATCTTGCATTATTAATTCCTGCCATTCTTTTTTATTTATGCATAACGTTCTTCTTTAACAAGGCTGTAAAATTGCTTAATGGCATAATTGACGTCGGTCATCTTCAGTAACACTTAACTGATTCGGGGGACCATGCCAGCATTAAAAATTACAATTTATAATTTCTAAAATAAACTAAAGCATCGGGCACGGTACCAAAAGTACAATTTTGCTAGGCGCATTAAAAAAAAAATGTGCACGAAAGTATCAACATCGGCAGCTCTGCACCAAAGTTTTCTGGGCTCGACTTACGTATGCATGTAAGTTGTACCCCACCAGTAAGTATATCACACAAGCTATAAACACCCGGGGACACAAAATGCCACCACATGGTTAAGAATCACTCATGGATAGGTCCTGGAAACCCCGATCAGCCGTTAGACCATATTTAAGATCCGGCTATATTTAGTCCCCCGGCAAAAGCCAGGGTGGGGGCTTGAAAATAACTAAACATTGCTTCTAAACAGTACCCTCTCGGTACCATTGTCGAAACCAGAGCAAGACAAATCGTCCACAGGTGGGATCGAACCCGGCACCCAGGCATTACGAAGCGCTTACGCAATGCCTAAGCCACAGACGCCGACGCCCCTGATGTGGCGAATAATAATAATAATAATAATAATATTAATAATAATAAATGACCTGGATTGTCTGGTCAATGCAGTCTTAAATGAATGCCATGACATTTTCTGTTCAGTAAAGGCAGCCGGCGCGATCTTGACCATAACATCCATGACATGAACATCGAAACCTGGAGGTTCAGGTACATATAGCGACCCTGTCATTTAGGAGGCCCCCCCCCCCCCCAACCCCAAAAATTGTTTTCGGGTGGGGAGACAAAAAAAAAAAAGGGATGTGGGTGGTGGCAGGGGCGGGGTGTCAGACTCCTATCCTTATCTGAAAATGTGAACGAGGACTAACTTTCTAAGGGACTACCAATTCACCCCGACCCATGTAAATAAGTTCCCTTTTTAACTATTTTGTTTCAACAATTCCAAATAATTTGCCATTCCGCAGGTAAACACAAGTCTTTAAGCACCTGCTCCTTTAAAAAAACAAAAAATGGTTTGATCCCTCCGGATATGGTTTCTGTAGCATTAACATCTTTCTGATGATGATTAACATCATATAGAGGGAGAGAATTACACAGGTTCAAATCCTGGAAACTTTGTTCAACCGTACAGGTGTATAGCAGTTTTAACGGGGAACCACGAAACGATGACACAGTAACCTGTAGGACAGTGCCGATGGATATGATGCTCCTTTGAGTGAAAATTCTGTTAGATAAAGTATGGGCGTAACTAGCAAGGAGATCAAAATTAGAATTTTGAGAGCATGCCTCTTCCCTGTGGCAACATACGGATGTGAGTCGTGGACTCTCAGCCCTTAGATCATAGGGGTTTTTGAGCTGAAATGCTATCGAAAGATTCTCAGAATATCTTGGACAAAGAAGAGGAGAAATATTGACATCTTGAAAGATCTGATCATCAAGGAAGATTGGCTGATAAACAGCATCCTGTCTCGGAAGCTGAAGTATTTTGGTCATATCAAGCGCCACGACGGATTGGAAAAAAAATTATAGCAGAAGGCATGGTACCAGGAAGGAGGGGGCAGGGGCCGACCGACAGGATGATGGGCACAGGATATAAGTGACTCATTGAGTTTGAAAGTGCATGAGGAGGGAAAACTGGCGAGAGACCGAGTTTCTTTCAGGCAGACTGTGATGAAAGCGACGTTCTGCAATGATGATAATGATAGGCGTAACTAACTCTGCATATAAGGGAAAGCGAGACAAGGTAGTGTTCAGACAGGGTTGCCATATTGGCATTTTTTATGCCAGATTCCACAAATCTGGCATATTTGAAATTGAACTGGCATATGATAATGAACTGGCATATTCTGGCATATTTGGGTTTTTCCTGGCATTTCTTATCAAGATGTGCTCACATTTTCTTCATGGTTCCTCTATTATAAACACGCAAATTTACTAAAAGCAATGTAGACCTACAGATAAAATCTTTTTTTCAGTTTGACTTTGTTGTGATGTCCTGGTACGGACTAACGGAGAATCGCGCTATTTCTTTTTGTTTTGTTGTTTTACTGTCAGAAATACCTTAGTGGTTTCGTCATAGTTATTTAAGAAGAGAAGCCTCTAAAGAACTGTTTAGAGTGATGCACACATCTACGAAGTTTGAATCAGAACGAACTACTCCTCTTCCATTTGAGAAACTGTCATCTACTAGGTAGCTTGTGCGTGGAAAGATTATGTTCAATATGTTGGTGAACTGGGAAGAATTGAAAGCTTATTTCACATGTGCTGAATTAGCCCAGAAAACGTTTGACACAAAATATAAAGTAAGATTGTTAAAGGAAATGCTGTTAGACCACAAAAAATATTTGTACTTTGTGTTTGCGACACCAATTGTACGAGAATTTGAAAGACTGAACAGTCTTTTTCAACAAACAAAAGCTGATCCTCATGAACTACACCAAGAATTGTCCATGCACCAGAAAAGTCTTAAGAACAGACTGTATGACGTCAGTGAACAGAAAAAAATATTCATCACGTTGACTTTGGTATTAAATTCCTAACGGAATGTAATGCGTTCCTACAGAAGAATAACAGGACTGAAGTTCAGATAGAAATAAACAATAAATGAAAGATGTATGTCTGTGCTAGAAGAAGCTCTCAATCAAATTACGTGTAGACTTCCAACCGAAAATATATTTCAAAATCTGTCAAAATTGAGCCCTTTGGCAGTTTTAAATCAAGTATCAAGGACACAGTTTTCAAAGCTACAATTTTTACACCTGGCAGAAAACAACGTCAGTATTATAGAAGAACAGTACAGAAAACTGATTGTTGTCAACTGGAAAGAAGAAGCTACATTTAGGAAGGATGGACTACCGACAAACAGGGAAGATTTTTGAATAGGAGTACTTCGACACCAGGCATTTAAAGAGTCGGCCACTTTCGCCCTTACTTGCTTAATAATGCCCGTTAGCAACGCTGTAATTGAGAAAATATTCTCTCTTGTTACTTCAACTAAATCAAAAGCAAGAAACAAAATACAACTGGATTTTCTTGATGCAGTTGTTAGAATTAGAGCAGAACTATTGATATCAAAGAAATGTTGCAAAGACTTCATTCTATCTGAGAAAATGCTTACAGATTTTACATCCGAAAAGGTTTATGCTGCATCTTCCACTGGTTCCAGTGAGGATGACAGTGAAGAATTCAATCTAGAGCTTTTGATGTGAAGTAAGTACAAGGTTACACTATATTTGGCAATTTTCTGGCATATTTTGGGTGATGGTTTGGCATAAAATGACGATTTTTATCTGGCAACCCTGTGTTCAGATCCGTGCCTACCGGAGTGAGAAGTTTATTGCGTATTCTTTATACACACATTCTGATTGTAACTGACTCAGAAAGCATGCTGAGGAAGATCAGAACAGGTGTGCTTGATGCAGAGTGGCATGAGGAAGATCAGAACAGGTGTGCTTGATGCAGAGTGGCATGCTTCGCTGCGGAGGACACGGGTGAGGAGTATTGTCTGGAATTTTACCGGGGGCCGCCGGTGTGTTGGGAAATGAACAGACGGACAGACTGGCTGGCTCTGCACAACTTGGTGGAATACTGATACATGATAAGGCAGACGTGGTTAGTGCCTTGTGGGAGAGCGTGTACAGTTCGGAGGAGCAGATGGATCACCACAGTCTGATGAGATTGATGCAGCGATGAGTGACGGGAGGTTCTGGCAGATGCTCGAGGCTCAGAAGAAAGGCAAGACGGACTGGCACCATTAGTATCGGAACTCTTCGCTGGCTGCTGAAGATGGGGACGGAGCGCATGTTAATGCCCCGAGTGCTGTGATGTCGGTTCTTGAATAAAATAAAATAAAAAAACATCTTTACAGCAGGCATGTCAAACTGGCGTCTGCGGGCCGCAAGCGGCCTTTTTCAAGCATACATACGGCCCACACAATGGAAATATTGTGCAATAATTATTATTACATGGCTTCTATTAGTTGTCGTATGTGGCCCTGATGACGACAAAATATGACTCATCTGGCTCTCAAGGGATCCTTAGGTTCACACGCCTGCTTTAAGGCCACTGCAGAATAAATCTCAATAGTTTTTTGGCTGCCTTTGATTTTTCTATCCTCGATCATCTGAGCATCGAGGAGAATTTACTCACAAACAGCATCCTGCCCTGAAAGCTCAGGTATTTTGGCCATGATGACCTGGAAAGAGCCGCGATGGAATGTACAGTTTCCGGAACACGAGGCAGAGGCAGATCTCCGCGACAGTGAAGTAATTGAAGACGCATTAGCCACAAAAGCACACAGAACTGGATAGAGAAAGAGGGACTAATCAGGCGCGCCGTGATAAGAGCGACGTTATGTAAAGTGAGTGGTGGGTGATGAGTAATTTCACTAGACAACTCGAATGTCAATAGTTAGGAAACTAGGCGCTCCTGACGGTGAAACGTGGACCTTAACAGCTGAACTTGAAAGAAAGATACAAGCATTAGAAATGCGATGTTGCTGAAAAATTTCTTGGCTTATCCTACAGAGACCACATTACAAAGAAGAGGTTCGCCATAAAATTATACAGCACATTGGCAACTATGAACCTTTTTTTTAACTATAATAAAAATGCGAAAAATGCAAAAGTATGGACATGTTATAAGATCTAACGGCCTCTCAAAAAACAATACTGCAGGGCTCAGTAGAGGGAAAGAGGAGAAGAGGCAGACCAAGAAAGACCTGGTTACAGAACCTGACTGACTGGACAGGCCTCATTCATGCAACCTTCAAGTCCATCGCAACTGACCTCCACAAATTTAGACAATGACATTGATCCTCTAGCCTTTGAAAAGTAAAGTAAATATCTTTTTTTCACGCCTTTAGGTGCATCGGGCATATGGGAAGAGCGTCCATATATTTACAAACCGTTGAAACTAAGTGGGTAATGTGGTCAGCATTACGCCTGCTGTCTTTACTTCCCCAGGAAATACATCCTGGGACCCATTTTAGGCTGGGTCGACCTGCGACCCCTCATACCATGATAAAAATCCACGCAGCTAACAGTGGGTATGGATCGCGGTACGTTAGAAGTACGAGACGGACTCGCAACGCCTAAGCCACGGACGCCGCTCCAGCCTTTAAAAGCGGTTTTAAACCGAACCTGGAATTCGTGTACATTCACAAAAAATGTTAAATTATATAATATTCCAAAATGCTTGATAATATTTTAGCTTTCGTATTGATTTTTTTCCTTTCCACCTTCCCAACAAATTTAAATTGTAAATTTATGAGATTTTAGCGGGAGAACCGTTATCTGCAATCTTCTTATCTCGTACAGCACAGATGTAAGCAACAAGCCGTTGGCGCCAACGTCCAGCTTAAAAGCCAGATATCCGTATAATATAACGTTTTGCATTATTTCAAGCTCGTTTCCAACATATTTTGATCTATAAATACACGTAAAGTAGAAATAAAGATCATTTTACACGCCATTGACGCATTAGGCAAATGAGGTCAGTCTCACATTTTCTTATCAGTCTCGATAGCTTACTTTCTCGGACTTCACTTGGAACCTATTTAGGTTGAGTCAACCTGGGAGCCAATGTCATGTTTAAATAATATTATTTGAAAAATATCCGGCACCGTGCGGATATGAACCCCAAACCTTCGGATCCGCAGGTGAGCCTCTAGCCGCCAGACCACAAAGCTCGCCTCCTTAAGTAAAGTGCTTTTGTTTTACGTCAGTGCGCAAAGCAGGCTACGTTAGTCCCTAGTGGAGCTGCACCGCTGGTTTTGGCAACAGCGTCTGCTGTGACTGCAAAGTCATAAGCGGGAGTGGCAGTCTCTGCAACTTAGACTACATAGGCATGTTGATACTGAAGCTGGTTTTCTCTCAGACGTCGCCTCCCAACAGGTTGCTATACTTGGCCTCTAGCAAAGTGAGACAGTCAAGTCTGTCACCGTCAGCCTCCACCGAAATCGGTCTGCAGCTGATCTCTCCCAAAGTGTCTGTCTCAACGTTGGCCGGCCTGTCTGTCTGTTGGTATCTGTTTGCTAGCACCGGCACCACTTTTATTCCATGCGGATAGACTAATATCATCCTCATAGCCTAACCCTGGTTACGCCCTATTAGCCAACCCCTCCCTCCCTCTTTAGACACTCAGTGTACGCTGTTGTGCCTGTTGGCGTCTACTCCGCAAATTTCCCAGACATACTGACCCAATTTTTCGCTCCCCGTCGGCGGGTTGGTGATATATAGGCTAGTATCTATCCTAGTCATCGTCTTGAACGAAGTTTTTTCGCAAGGGACACAGATGAGTATCATTTATTTTGTACATTCGAGTCCTATGTAGTCACTTCATAGTTAGAGCATATTTGTGTAAGTGTACTGTGTTCTTTCTTACCAACTTTTTCTTCTCGCTATAATTTCCTACCCCTTTAAAAGCATATTTTAGGTAGCGTTTGTATATGTCCTTACAGTGGAACTTTGGCCTTCCTGCAGATATGTTCCATACTCCAGTTCACCATAAGATTGCCCTTCAATCGGGAGACGTCCCATCCAGCCTAGACGTCTCTGCTTCAGTAGAATGTGTATTGTGGGTATTCATGGTCTTCTGAGTACACATTCTTAGGGGGCAAAGTCTTGTCACGATATACCGATTCGTTTGAGACTGATGACTGATATGAAGTATAATACGTACTTAGTCACTTCTCTTCTAACGAGGTGTTAGAGGTTTGCCAGCCGTTTTCTTTCTGACTTTGCTCCATTCCAGTCACTGCAGTCAGGGACTGTTGGATGTTGTCTTCACAACGGATCTCGGTCGGCCTGGAGGTTTAGTTACCTGGTTCTTAGCCTCACATGCCTGCTACGGTGATCGATTTTCTCCCATTCTGCATACATGTCCAAACCATGGTAGCTGTGACTCATCCACTCGAGTTTGTAAGGACTGTGTTACAAGATCCTGACGTTTTGTCTGATTGCAAACTTTGCCCCTTATTTTCACGTCGACCACCTTTCTAAGATATCTCATTTCTGAGGCCTGAAGCTGGCTACTGTGAGCTGTTGTCATACCCCGTGACTCACACCCGTAGGTCAGGACTGGTATATAGGTGGAGCAGTCTTGTCTTGTCTTGTCTTATCCACAATTGCCTCACAGCGTAGTGGGGAGTCGCAGTTTTCTATCCTGGGCCAGGTGTGTTGCATGTGTTGTTGTTAGTCCATGTTGCCTCAGGATCTCTGATATATTGTCTATCCATCGTACTCTCGGTCTGCCTCTTGCTCTAGGGCAGTAGTGTTGTTCGTTGTATGCTCGTAGAGGCAGTTGGTCGGTTTGCATTCGCATCAAGTGGCCAAACCACTCTATTTGTTGCTTCTTTATGTATTGCAGGCATGGTGTGGTTCCTACAATTGCTCTAATGTTCTCGTTTCGAACTCTGTCTCTCCTTGTGACATTAGCAGCCTTACGTAAGCATCTCATTTCGCACGTCGTGATCTTTTTCTCCTGTGCTCTTGTTAGGGACCAGGTTTGGCATTGGTAGCAGAGGGTTGGTATAAACATGCAATTTATCAGTTGTCGTTTTAGTGCCATAGTGATGCTTGGGTGTTTTAGCAGTGGGGAGAGTTGGTAAGTTACTGCGTTTACTGGAGCAGTAAACAGCAATTTTCGTCCTCTCGACAATTTCTCTTTTTGCTGAGAAACCATCAGTTTACGGCCTGACAAAAATTTCCCAGTAGCTGCTTTTCGAATAACCAGCTCAGTCTATTAGTCTATTACAACTCAAAGGTAACTGAACTGTATGACCTGCTCAATTGCAAACTGTCCCATCATGATCTGGTGCTTCCTCCTCTCTTAAGATAATCATGGTTTTAGTTTCGAAGATATTGATGATCATCCCTCTGTTATTAAGCTCTTCCTTCCATACAATTAAGTTGTTGTGCCTCTGATTTAGCAACCAGGACCATATCGTCTGCAAATGCCAGCTCTTATATACAGATTGGTCTTATCTTCCAGTACCTTACTTGGTACTTCTTTGTTTTCTCCTTACGGTCTTAATGACACCATACATCATAAGAATGAAGAGATAAGGTAAGAGAATATCACCTTGTCTAACACCGCTAGTGGTCTTAAATTCATTTGACTTTTGGTCTGCTGTTCTTACATAATTTCTGCAGCTTTTGTAAAAGCTATGTACTGCACTGATCAGGGGTGCTGGAATGTCTTTCCCTGCCAAGAAGTCACAGAGCTTGCTCCTGAGAACCTTATCTAATGCCTTTTCTAGATCCAAAAACATAGGTGCATGTAATACTATATTCCTAATTTCAGTACTCTACGGGTGGTGTGTTCAGCATGGCGGCCGCCTCTAAGGCATGAAGGCAGTACTTATTTGTACATCTGGGAAAAACACGGCCTTACTGGTTTCGTTGATCACTGCTAATTATATATGTATATATATATATATATATATATATATATATATATATATATATATATATATATATATATATATATATATATATATTTTCCCTGTGTGGGTTCCGGGGCCCTATTATAGGGAAAACAAGAATGGACCCACTGCCTACCCAAAAGTATGTCGTAGGAGTCGACTATCTGGAAGCTTCCTTCGAAGTCGGAGTGCATCTGTCTGACAGGCAAGGAACCAGCAGTCTGCATACAAATGAGTCAGATCTGTAGAGTGGATGCATACGCAACACTCAGGTTCTGGAACCTGCAGTCCAGAAGTGGACGAACAACCATAACTTTTCGCCTGAGTTTACAGCTGGTGGACGAGACGAAGAAGAAGAAGATACATATATATAAAATACACAAGGACGGTGGATTGCTTAACTTGTGCGTTAAGGCCAATCATGGGTTAAGAAAAGATAATAGAAAATATTATGGGAAGTGAAGGGTTTTGAAAAAGAACAATAGAAAAGGTATATTATTCAGTACAATTTTGGAACTGGCACTACATCTTCAAATTGCACCAAGGTGTGAAAAAGGGCTATTTGCTGTGTATACCACAATAATATGTGCAAGATGAAATAAAAGGGTGGGTGGGGGGGGGGGCGTGTAGTAATAACTGAACCCATGAATGGAACACACACATACATATGTGGAGAGAAGGAGAGAGACAGAGAGAAGAAGAGAGATCGAGGGGAGAGACGGACATATGGAGAGAAAGCAAAGAGAGGGAGAGACAGATTGAGAGAGAGTGATAGAGAAGAGAGCGAGGTGAGGATAGACAGACAGTGAGAGACAGCGAGGGGAGAGAAGGAAAAGAAAGAGACAGACGGAGAGAGACAACGAGGGGAGGGAGAAACACAAAGACACACACACACACACACACACACACACAAAAAAGGGGGGGGGGGGTCTTCACAAAATGTAATTGAGGAGTTGAAAAAATATCGGTGACATCACAACATTCGCTTTAGGAGTGTCTAGCTGGCAAGTTTAGTCGTCTCTAAGGTTTCTCAGAAAATGGCATTATTTCCGTGCAGAATTATTGGAAATATCAACATACAATAATACTGAAGAATGAATAAAAAAAATACTCTTATTAGAACCTAGAGCAAAGCTCTCAAAACTGAGTGTCGCGACACGTTAGCGTGCCGGCTGTAGTGTGAAGGTGTATCGTACGAACGTAAAACCGTGAACAGAATGATCAGCTCTACAAAACCTAGGTCTACGCCATGCCAAGGCTGCTTACAAGGCTTAATTCGAACGTTTTTCATGAGATGGGTTATGTTGTGAAACATTTCGTCATTAAAAGGGCCCTTAAAACGTCTTCAGGTGTATCGAACAATACAGCGCTAGACCCGTATTTTATATTAAAGCTCACCGACCCGGCTGCTTCGAGATACCAGCTAAGTAATTTTGTGTATATATGTAGTATTGTTTAATTTGTATGTGCTAATGAAGGCTCAATAGCCGCAACGTTCACGTTTTGTTTGTATTTGTTATATTGTGAAGCTTGCTCGTATACTTTTCGTTCGTGTTTATATCTTTTCTTAATATATTTATATCAAAGCTGTGTTTCTCTGTTGTGAATTTTAACAAAGACGACACAAACAATAAATTTAACAAAGTATTGCCTGGCATTTTTCGCTGTATCTCGACTAGTACATACTACAGTAACAATATATTAAAATGAAGCAAGTAGAGGAATCCTTCGAACTGAAACATAAAATCGCCTGCATTCAAGAATTGTATGTTTCACCAAGATGAACGCACGGTGAAGACTATTTTACAGACCAACAGACAGTGGGTGATGTGGTCAACAACACGCCGGTCGCCTTTACTTCCCACGACTCTACCTAGAACCCATTTAAGGTTAGGTCACTCTGGGAATATCGTTAACATTAAAATATATGTCTCTAGCTCTTATAAGGAGTTACGTCTTCTTCTTCTTCTTTCGTTCGCCTGAAATAAGTTGTCAGCTATTTTGTTTCACGTATAATTTCCACTGTCGTTTTTAGTTCGATCAGTAGTCCATAGAGTTTACGATCCACTGTTCTTCTTTCTGGCCAAAAGACTTGCTTTTATTTGTAAAATTTGGTGCAGTCCTATAGTACATGTTCTACAGGTGCATATGGCTGACACGATTATCTTGATTTTTGTGTACATGTGGTTTTGTAATCGGATGTGCCCTGTTCTGAGGCGAAGGAAAATGATTTGTTGTGATCTGTCCATAATAAAATAGTAATCTTGTGATGGGATTGGTGGTTTCCTTATCGATTGAAAGATCCTTTTCTTTTGGTGATATGTGACTGGAACATCCGGCTGCACTTTTGTCGCACCTTCCTCTGCCAGCTGATCAGCTTTCTCATTTCCAGGTACTCAACAATAGGACGGTATCCACTGCATTGTGACACTTCGCTGACAGCTGAGTTTTGTCAGCAGTGTTTGCAGTTCTAGTAGTTTAACAGACTGGAGTGCTCCAAGTACGGATTTTGCATCTGCCAGCATTACTACAGACCGTCAGCCAAGATGGCATTTGGAAAATACTCTGTTGCTATCTCGATAGCCTGGGTTTCTGCATCACAGTTATTGCAATACTTTTCGGTTGGCACACTGGACTTATTAAAAGGGGTTAGTTAACTATGAATTGCTAAGAGACCGAATTACTGTGTCGTAAACTCGTGCTTTTTCTCTTTAAAGTGTGTTATCACCATGAACAGTTTAGAAAGCTCTGATCAAGAGAGATAAACAACACATTAGCAAATGAGAATTGTCGAATATTATGTACATCCAACCTTACTGTATGGCACGGAAACTTGGACACTAAACAAACAATTATAGGAGTCTGGCAAACGTGAGTACAGAAGTATATGTCGTATTTCATGGGAACAACAACAGTGACAGAAAATATGGAGGTTTTGGCCATAATTATATGTACAGGTCAGGGGAGGTGACATAAAGGAAACATTAAAGGTTGGGGACATAAGGCTTAACCTTTTTCAGTCCTCTTACACATTTTCTAGGAGGCCCCCCAAGGAGCTTGAACTCTTTTAAGTGCCTAACATAACATAACATAAAGTAACCCTTGACCCGTTAGGGTCATGGAGGTGTATCGAAGAAAGCATTAGCACTTAAAACTCGCAATGTTTTTCTGTCTCCCGCTTAATAAGTACATGATAACTTAGTCCTGTCCATTACTTGAGTTGTTATTCCAGGTTCTTCTCTTCTTTGTATATATATATATATATATATATATATATATATATGAAGAAAACTTACATAGGCTAATTGTATACATGGTTGAAGGAGTGGCAGATGAGCCTACTGACAATTCCACCCCACCTCACACTAAGGGCGTTGGGGGGGGGGAGGGGGGGGTGGGGGGGGGGGGAGGGGGAGAAGGAGGGTGTCCCACAGTACCCACGCCCTAGATGTCGGCGATCTTAGCATAGCAGTCTGTTCATCTGTGCATCGCGCCTTTATGTTTCATGCAGATTGGCGGAGAAATTGAAAAACTGGGAAGAAATTATAGTATAAATAGACAGAAAACCGCTGACATAAGTGTAAATGCAGAAAACAAAATGGTTGAATTTATCGTTTCTAGATGAATCTTTGTAAAGTGTGTCCGCATTTCTTGACCACGCTTTTAAAGAAGATACACGCATCTCTTGATGGTCTCAACCTGACTAGGCTGATCGACTCAGTTCTTCTTATATAGCAGCATTGTGGTTCAGAGAACAGTGAATGAGTTTCAAAATTCCACAATCATCTAGGAATCAGGAAGGTTTCTTTTTTCGCGACGAACAATAGTACGAAAGTCGTACATTAGAAAAGACTGAGGCTTCACGATGTTTAATCTCATCTCATCTTGATTCCCTGGTGTCTTGTGGTTTCGAGGTGAAGTAATTTACGTAAAAGTGCCCATGCAACACTGCTACAGACAGCAGTTGGACTACGGCAACCAACCTTCAATGTGAAGACGGCTCACATAAATAAAAGCTGATAAATCTGCTTCTACGAAATTTTTTTACGTTATAAGCTTAAAAAAGTAGTATATACGGCATTACATAAATTGTAGCGTAAAAGTGGAGTTTTCAAGCATAAAATCGTCTTTCAATAGTAGGGGCTGACTTTTGTGGCGGGTTTTTCATGAAACCTTTTACCACCTGTTTATAAAGACGTGAGACTTTACTTCTTAGAATCAATGTACACCATTTTACAGTAAGCTGTTTCTTCTTTGTCTTCTTCTTCTTCTGCTTCTTCTTCTGCTTCTTCTTCTGCTTCTTCTTCTGCTTCTTCTTCTTCTTCTTCTTCTTCTTCTTCTTCTTCTTCTTCTTCTTCTTCTTCTTCTTCTTCTTCTTCTTCTGCTTCTTCTGCTTCTTCTTCTTCTTCATCTTCTTCATCTTCTTCATCTTCTTCATCTTCTTCATCTTCTTCATCTTCTTTTTCTTCTTCTTCTTCTTCTTCTTCTTCTTCTTCTTCTTCTTCTTCTTCTTCTTCTTCTTCTTCTTCTTCTTCTTCTTCTTCTTCTTCTTCTTTTTTTCTTTTTTTCTTTTTTCTTTTTCTTTTTCTTTTTCTTTTTCTTTTTCTTTTTCTTTTTCTTTTTCTTTTTCTTCTTCTTCTTCTTCTTCTTCTTCTTCTTCTTCTTCTTCTTCTTCTTCTTCTTCTTCTTCTTCTTCTTCTTCTTCTTCTTCTTCTTCTTCTTCTTCTTCTTCTTCTTCTTCTTCTTCTTCTTCTTCTACGAACAGTACAATGCAGACTCAACTATCACATGCATAAAATAAAGACTGTACAGACCCCACGGTGTGCCTGTTAAGACAGGACCACAAACACCTTAGCACTTCCTGCAGACCTTGCCACTCTGCCTACAATTTCGAAAAGAAACCTGACCTCAAGAGTAAAGTTTGCACACAAGCTGTCCGCCTTCCACCTCACATGTCTACATAGAATTAACAAAATTTTCTGGCCAGATACAATCTGAAACACTAAACTTCTTCAAGTCATAAACCAAGAAACTCTAGACAGTATGATAACCAAGAGAAGGTGGAAACGGCTTGGCCATCTTATGAGAATGAATCCTGATATATCTACCAAAACAGCTCTCACATGGATACCAGAGGCAAAGAGAAAAAAAAAGGGCCGCCCAAAAATAAAATGGAGACGAACGATGGAAAGTGACCTGAGTGCGGATTCTTTGACATGGAAAGCTGCACTGAAGATTGCACAGGACAGGAAAGCATGGAAAGTCCTCTCTGAAACCTAACGTGCCACTAGGCATAACGAGAATTGATAAACCCTCTTGATAGTCTGACCTGAGCATACGGAACCGATCGCAAAGAAGAAGAAGAAGACTTCGATATCATAGATGGAATCTAGCCCAGAACAACTGCCCTCTATCATCAAAGTGTTTTTTAGGGTTTGCACGTCCTCATTTCCTCAGTCTCTCAATTTCCCATTTTAGTGCCTGTCTGGTAATTCTCTCTTCGTCTCTTCTCAGAATGCGTCCAACATAGCGCCAGCTTCTCTGTCTGATGTTGACACTAGTGGTTGCCCGGACATTTAAATGAGATTTTTGGCTTGGCTAATATTTGTGGATTCTTTGAACATGTGAAGAGAAATAGAATGTTGGATTCATTGTTTTGCAAACAAGATGAAAGGAGGACAGCCCAGAGAAACAAGGCTACTAATGTTAACATCAGAAAAAGTGAAAATAGCAACATCACCATAATAAAACTAAACTTCAACCGAATAAACTTATCGATCTGATGAAGCAAACAAGAAAGCCAAGCTGCTTAAGAAGCTATATAGTTACAAAAACATGTCTCAGACCGGCTTCATCTTTCTCATATCACAACCATTCACTATAGGAATCAATATAAACCAATTTAGGAATTAACAGGGAATTGCAGAGATTGGAATCTTCGGGACATTGGACACGTTTGCATAGAATACAAAGCTATTTCAGACAGGTTTAACAAGTGTAGCATGTTCGGACACGTTTAATATTCACAGTGTGTTTTGACACGTTAAACATACATAGCTTATTCAGACTGTTTAATGTACATAGTGTGTTCGGATGCGCTGAACATACTTAGCATGTTCAGACAGTCTAAAACACATAGTGTGCTCGGACACTTTAAACAAACATTGCGTGTTCAGACACATTTAAAATACACAGCTGTTCAGACACGTCTAATATACATAGTGTATTAAGTCCTTTCTACCATACAGAGTGTATTCAGACCCTTCTACCATACAGAGTGCGTTCAGTCACTTCTACCACACAGAGTGCGTTCAGTCACTATTACCATACAGAATGTGTTCAGTCACTTTTACCATACAGAATGCGTTCAGTCACTTCTACCATACAGAGTGCGTTCAGTCACTTTTACCATACAGAATGTGTTCAGTCACTTCTACCATACAGAGTGCGTTCAGTCACTTCTACAATACAGAATGTGTTCAGTCACTTCTACCATACAGAATGCGTTCTGTCACTTATACCACACAGAGTGCGTTCAGTCACTTCTACCATACAGAGTGCGTTCAGTCACTTCTACCATACAGAGTGCGTTTAGTCACTTCTACCATACAGAGTGCGTTCAGTCACTTCTACCATACAGAGTGCGTTCAGTCACTTCCACCATACAGAGTGCGTTCAGTCACTTCTACCCTACAGAGTGCGTTCAGTCACGTCTAACCTTTAAAATACATTTTCACCTGTATCATCTTGTATCTTTCATGTATGGACTTCAATGCAAGTATGTGCCGCATGCACACAATTGGCGTGTCATGTGCACATTCCAAAATGACTCGCATAGCTTCATTCTGAATACGTTCCAGCTTCTCTATTTGGGTATGTGATAATGTTAGCAGTCCCAAACCATATCCCATAACCGAAATAATCAGTTGTTGAATGCGTATAGCGCATTTTTATTATCTACGTCCGTTGATGGCATCACCCTCAAAGCTTTAAGGAATTTCTCTATCTTCAGCTCATCCCCATGGTATTTGAAAGAAGGCTTCTGTCAAAAGCGATTTTTAGATATTTAGTGCTATTTTATGTTTAAAACAATCTTGCTGTTTCCACAATGGAGGTTGGCTAGTGTTTCGACGTTCTCTTTATGAATATTACGAAAGGAGGCCTTAATCTCTTCCATGGTGTGACTCTCGTACCATTGTCCGAAAACCATGAGAACGGAATTTTACCCGTCCACCGCGGGGAGCGAGCCACCGTACCCAAGGGTCATGAGATTGTTAACAGCATTCGTTAGCCTCTAAGCCATAAGTTCTAAAATGTTTTTCGCCGCGGCACACTTGTCCAGCAAGAAAAATTTCGGCACACCTACTTTTAAATCCGTTGAACATTTAGGAAAGAGAAACAGAGTACATTTAATGTTCGGTTGTCTTTAATGCGATGATTGAAACTGTTTGGATGCATTTTTCGTTATTTCATTTCTGTATATGGGAAGTTTAGTTAATTTTATACTCAGATTACTTGACCCAGAAAGATCGCTCCTGTGTGTTAGAATACGCCGTGAATGTACTGCAGCTTTACCAGTAGCATTGTTTTCTGATTACACCTGCATCCAAATTTCTTCTCGGCTTCCTTCACAGTATTTCTGTTTTGTTTGTTTTCGCATCCAGAAGCCGTGAGTTGTTAACCCTTAGGCTCGGTATTATGGATAACGCAACCTTTCGGCCTTGATTCCATTGTAAATACCGTAAATCTGGGAGAAATGTGGCTTTCCTGCCTACCCCAGGGATTGAACCCGGACCACAAGGAGTTCGTCACCCGGTCTCAGCGCAATACGGTTTAGCCAACTACGCTAGAGAGCCGGGCTGTATTTCTGTTTTAAACTGCTGTCTTCGCTGAACTCCATCAGTTAAAAAAAAAACATTCTTGATTAGGCCGCGGCACCCATGGCATATGCTCGCGGCAACCCTGGGTGCCGCGGTACCTAGTTTGAGAACCCTTGTACCAAGCTATGGAGCCGTTTATTGTGATGTTCGGCATATCACCCGTAACAATTTTATTATTGACAGAACACCACCATAATGCTGACTTATCTGGGATGATGATTGAACCTGTTTTCTCTCACCATTCTCCTACCGTATCCTCCGTGGTTTGCATTTCTCTAGATATTTCTTTTCTATTTGTCCCCTGTCTGTAGACTAAAACATCGTCGGCAAAAGTCAAGATTCTCTCTCAACACACTGCCTCTTTTGGCGCTATCCTACTTGTGCATACATTGAAAAGCCCTGGGGATGTTGAATGTTGAAGAATGACGAATTAAGAATTGACATCACAGCACTCTGGACATTCCGATTAGTGTTCAGTCCCTATCTTCAGCAGCAAGCGAACAGTTCCAATTCCAATGGTACCAGTAACCGTCTGATTGTATATCCGTCTTATCCTTTCCCTGAGTGTTGAACGTCGGCCAGATCCCCTGGTAACTCCTCGCAGCGCCAGTCTCCTTAGACCGTAATGATCTGTTTGTGCCTCCGCACTGTTCACTCCCTCTCAAAGGGCCGTCACAATATATAACTTGTCATACATCAATTCACCACCAAGTGGCGCAGAGCCATCCAGTCTATCTGCCTGCTCATGCCCTGGGGAAATGGTGAAACTCTGTGGGAGGCAAGGTGCGATACTAAAGGGTTCAGAGAACGCCACGAGCCTAAGCGAAAGTGGGTCTGTCGTTCATGCAGGATTGTTGCGATCCAACTGACTATCCAGGTACTTACACCCATATCCATATGTGTGTACAGCAAAAACATCATATCTAGCCATGTTACATGCACCTTAGAGATCCCGTACCGCACCTTAGAAATTCCGCACCGCACCTTAGTGATCCCGTACCGCACCTTAGAAATTCCGTACCGCACCTTAGTGATCCCGTACCGCACCTTAGAAATTCCGTACCGCACCTTAGTGATCCCGTACCGCACCTTAGAGATCCCGTACCGCACCTTAGAAATTCCGTACCGCACCTTAAGTGATCCCGTACCGCACCTTAGTGATCCCGTACCGCACCTTAGAGATCCCGTACCGCACCTTAGTGATCCCGTACCGTACCTTAGAGATCCCGTATTGCACCTTAGAGATCCCGTATTGCGCCTTAGAGATCCCACACCGCACCTTAGAGATCCCGTACCGCACCTTACCTTGGTGATCCCTACCGCACCTTACCTTAGTGATCCCGTACCGCACCTTAGAGATCCGTACCGCACCTTAGAGATCTTGTATCGCAACTTAGAGATCCCGTACCGCACCTTAGAGACCCCGTACCGCACCTTAGTGATCCCGTACCGCACCTTAGAGATCACATACCGCCACCACTGTTTCATGCTTATTCCGAAAACAACTCACATACATCGTAAGCCATGATTGTGGCATTTTTTAAGTTTCATTTCTTGGCCGGCAACTTCCTACCCTCTTAGTAAAGTACAAGTAAATGTGAAGAACACTTTTACTCGCCTTTTCGGCGTATTGGGTATATAGGGCTAGACTTACATTTTATACACCAAACGGTATTTGGGGATTGATGTGGTCAGCATCACGCCCACAGCCTTTACTTTCCAGGAATATCCCAGGAATACACCTGGTACCCACTCAAGGCAGGGTCGACCTGGAAGCCAAGGTCATTTTAAAAAAAAGTCCGGCCCCGCCAGGAACCGAACCTACGACCTTCTGATCGGCAGGCGAAGCGTCTAGCAGTTACACCACGGCGGCACCTAAAACATCATATCTAGCCATGTTATATGCACATTATAGATCCCGTACCGCCACCATCATGCTTTTGCCGAAATCCCACAAATACACCGTAAGCCAGAACCGCGGCATTTTTCAAGTTTCATTTCTTGTTCGGTAACTTTCCTGCTCTCTTAGTAAAGCAACAGTAAAGGTAAAAAATTTTTTTAAAAAAACCTCTTTTCCACGCCTTTAGCGGCTACATAGAACTAGAGCTATATTTTAAAAACCATGGGGGTGGATGATGCGGTCAGCATCACACCGGCCGCCTTTACTTCACAGGAATACACCTGGTACCCACTCAAGGCAGGGTCGATCTGGTAGCCAAGATCAGTTTTGAAAAAAAAAGGTCCGGCTGCATCAGGACCCGAACCCACGACCATCCTATCCGCAGGCCAGCGTCTAGCCGCTACACCACGGCGAATCCCCTCTTGTTAAAAAAGTCGACGTTTTTCTTCAAATTCAAAACATAAATACACCAGAGTGCGCACCACGAAGTGTCCCTCGTTTAGTCACTGCAATTACTGAGGCACTTATCGCAAGTTTGTAGACTCGTTGCACAGCACGCAGCTGCTAAATTTAGTTAATTATTTGTTTATATAGACCAGACAACAAATACTGATGTTGGTTCTGCAAAGTTCTGCACAAGATAAACAACTCAATTATAGGCGTTAACGAAAAGGTCTCTGAGAGCAGATAGTTCACAATTTTTTGAAACTATTCTGCCGTTTTCTGGAATTTTAAAGATATTACCCAGAACATTTTTAAAAGATAATTTACCGAGACTGGGAGCTGCGATCGCCGCGGCGGACCAGATGCTCACAGCGGAGCATAAAAGCGCTGCTCTGCAAGTGCTAGTGTCTGATTTCTGGATGTATAGACACCCACAAGTTGACTTGAAAAGTGCTTTCCTTATGTTCACCTTCATGTGCGAAAATAGTTTACCCAAGGTAGAACCTGGTTACAACAGGGAAGGCTAACCAGGTCAACAAATGCCCGCAGAAGTCGGATGTGTTGGCTGAAAGGTGCAAATATCGCAGCCATGCTGTAAACGGACACAACGCAATTACATTTTCGAATAAAAGCAGAAGAAGAAGAAGAACCTGATTACCATATGATTAAATTATGCTCAAATGTTTGGATTCTTTTAAAACGACAGAAGGGAGTCATATATTTAACACTACTCGTAAAGTGAGTAGAAAAAGCGAAGGTCCCCTTTTCCACGCCATTAAGCGTATTGGGAATATAGGGCTAAACCTATATTGTTTATACCAATCGGCACTTGGTGGGCGATGTGGTCATCATCACGCCGGCCGCCTTTACTTCCCAGGACTGCAGCTGGTACCCACTCACGGCTGAGTCGACCTGGGAGTCAAGGACATAATTTAAAAAAAAAAACGTCCGGCTCCGCGAGGACGCGAACCCACGACCTTCCGATCCGCAGGCGGGCGTCCAACACCGCGGCGACTCCAACATAAAGCGAATGTTTTTTTTTTTTTTTTTTTGCCTAAATACATGTGAGAATTGGGGACTGAATAACGGGAAAAACATAATCGCGGAAGATCAGTTTGGCAAGGCCATAATCACACACACACAAGCAACACATACTTTTATAAATACATATATGAACATCAATTGTACAATGCATTTGGAAAAAAGTGCATAAAGGATCCTTACATCTCCCCCAAAACCTCGCTGAGGTAAATGACGGAAGAGAAACAGAAAAAGAAGAAGCATTTCAGTTCAAAAGCAACGCGAAAAGGTTCTTGTCAGCCTTTAGTCATGGCACGAAAAGGTGTCAGCACACGAACTGGTGCATGCTGTTCAAGATCTGTGACAATACGCTCGGTGACTCCAGAATGTCTTTCCTCAACCTACTTTTATTTGTATGTATTTTGAAGCATACAGACAAATAGGGATTTGGATACATCCTTAATCAAAGTAAGACGACCACATCACACCTTTAATTCTCCTGGACCGTTGGTCATAGCAAACACTTAAACTTTTTCCCAGATGTTAAGTGTTAAGGTACAGAGATAAGACTGACCAAGCAGACTTACTGACTGGAGATTTGCACACCATTTGTTGGTGTCAGATAGTTATTCCCCCTGCCAGATCTTCAGGAACAGATAACAAGGGCTAATTGCCATTATCTCCCCCTGAGGTTACCTAAACTGGATTGCCGGTCAGATCGTCAATATGGACACAGTGAGCGGAAAGTGTTAACAGAAGAATTGACACCGTCTGATTTTATTGTGATGGCAGATGAAGTAGACTAGAGGTGTGACTTGTCTTATTTGCTCTGGTCAGATGAATTGACCAGGAGATCCTAGCGTGGGAATTTGAACAAGTGTTGTACAGCCCTGACTGACAGCGAATAAACTTACCCACAGGGAGGAGCTGTGATATCCTTGAATGAGAATGATTTTAGGCGTAATGTAGGAGGAGCTTGATAAAAGTTATAAAGGGCTGAACTCTAGGTCTGGTAAATGAGATCCTGTCCAGCACATGCCATCTGTTGGGCTTAACCTAAGCTTGAGACAGAACTTTTGGCATCGTGGTTTCATTTTTCCAGGTAAGATCGAAATTAGGTTCAAATCTATATTTTATGATAGAGTTCTAACTGTCTTTTTACTCAAGTGTGTGTCTTCATCACTTTGTAGTACTCCTAGGCGGACATTTCTTCATTCTCGTAGGGCACTGTCACATTGCTTTATATCCTATTTGATAGTGTCATGAATGTTTTTTCGTGCACATGTGTTTCAATGTTGTAAAACCTAAATGTTGATGTTACCATTGATATTTAATGAACTATCATGTTTTTGAAATCACAAGCGTGAAGATAACTTTGGCAATCTTGTCACGTGTGGTTAATGTGAATCTGTATTACATACAGCTAACACACTGAAATGTGTTTAACTCTAGGGAGGCTAATGCGGAGATTGATCCCGGAGAGTAAATCCACGAGATTTGTTATTTGATTCCCCCCAGAACTATTGTTAGCATTCTGGGCGCGTCGATTGTTCCAAGCATAGATTCCAGAACTGGTTCTGTCTGACTGATTGTCATTTTGAGTCTGTACGAGAGATGGCACCTGACGTAGAAGACTTGACTATCATTACAGGACGTGTAGAGGAAGGCAGAAGATGTAACAGTTGGAATGTGAGACATAAGCCCTTCCAAATTGGACAGGAGTGAATGTGAGCATGAGGGAGAGATGAAATGTTTTATTTAAATAAACATGCTTGCTGTTAGTATAATATACATGCTCAGTGTACATCTAGGGCAGATACTACAAACATGCGCTTGTTTCTTCATTCTCCAGTTCCCACATTGGGCAGGGACTAGTAGGCATCCATTATTTGCCGACCGTCGAGTGTAACGACCTGCAGAAAGCAGTGAGGACGACAAACTGGAAAAGATAGGCAGGGTCTCAAGCCGAGAACTGTCCAAAGGTTGTTACTTTCCAATACCTTTATGATTTCATCATTCACATAACCTAAACTCTACTAGCCTAAACAAGTTCATTTTATTTTAGTCAGATTTATTAAATAAATCTTTTTGATGTTTAAACATAGTTGAGTAAATTGTGTACTTAGGTTCAAGTGTCTTTGTGCATATTAGTTTACTTCAGCTAACAAATATTTAAATCACTTGATGGGGGCTTTTTTTGCAATGCCAGGAGAGGAGACCAGTCGCAGGGGTTAACTGAGCACCTGGATTATATCACAGTGGGTGTATCCAGATATCTATCTATCCCTTCTCCTTCTCCTGTGGATACAAGTACAGCAACTTTCATTTCATGGAACGAGCCACTCGCTGTTTTCTTGGCTATCCAGGACTGTCTAGGATCAACATAGCTTAGATAATAGTCCAGTTTCCCACGTGGGTGGGCATTGTTAAGGTTCAAACCCACACCCTCACTATATCAGTGTAGTTACCCACGTGGGCGCGCGACAAGATCCCAGAATTTGAAGAGGTATGATCACCGATGCCTGTCGGAAAGGAAATTGATAAAGATAATGATGTTTCAGGCGATGACAGAACCTACTCAAAATATCTTTTTTAAAGGAGTGTTTCGTTGGTCAAATGTCAAAGTACACTTATTCTTGTATCGAGATGCCGTCACCTTTTGGAGCCACAGGTTCAATCCATATTACGAAGCTGCTGCTTTCGATTTGTATGTTGTACAATATGCCGCTCTTTCTCTCTCATTCTTTCTTTTGCTCATATGAACGCTAGTAAGTGCATTAGGCTATCATTTGGGGGTTTCAAACTTCATCGCAAA